>JAECUM010016534.1:0-23903 GCA_016617855.1 Megalonaias nervosa | reverse complement strand
CCCCCGCCCAATAATTCTGCGGGCGTCCGTGGATTCGTTACACGAGATAACGCTTACAACACAAAGCATCGAAAGCAAGTTGCATTTCACTGTTAAAAACGTAAAGGTAATAAAACACGTTCTCATAATGCCTGAATATACTTACCCTATTTAAAAGGTATATGCAGACAGGATCATCCTTTTCATACCCTATGCCAGTTAATAGTCCCCTCCCTACCCGTTAGTCCCACAAACCCAACTCGATGCCCCATCAGCATATAGAAGATAATATCTGTATTACCCCAGTCTGTATTCATAGGTTTGACGGTTCCGTATTGAATAATGTACAATGGGTTGCGTGTAGTGTTGCACATGTGTACGAGTTAACCCACACATGATAGTCTTTTTTTTGCCTTCTACAACTTGGGAACAATACACTTATGTAATCAATCATTTTACCTGTAATCTGACTGCCCTGTCAGTACATGACAATCATCTATAACATATTAAAGGCTTTGGCAAATAACATTAAAACACTCATAATGGACTGCCGGGAAAAGCAGCAAAAAGGCAGTCTAGACAATTTGTAACAGTACTCTTGAATCTTTTGAAAAAGAACACATTGAGACTGTTAATAAAACAGAGATAAAAAATATACGTCGAGTTATGATAAGATATTGACTTTCCATTGATAACAAGAATCCTCGAATTAGTCATGAAATGTTATCCAATCAACCTAACCAGACAAATCTTTTACGAATTTTGCAACACCTCTAAGGAGCTCCTGTAAGCACTGTCTATGGAGACAAACGTCTATAATTTGTCAGTTTTGTTGTTGCCGCTGTTTTTGTCGTTTTGTTTTTATTGATGTAATGCTGGAGAGATATATCAACTGCCGGTTTGCATTATGAAAGTATTCGAATTAGAGTGCTATAAACTATAAATAAATAAATACATATGCAAAAGTTGGAATAATCTTTTAATTCCGCTTTATTTATGCCATAAATCAGTGTGTTGAGCGTTTCTCTTTCATCCGATATTATTTTAAGATATCCCTTTATGTGTCTGGAAAGTGTCTTCAGATAGTATTTATATGGTAATATCTGAGTGACACTTTTATTTATGCATATTTTTTATCACACCGCCAGTTAATCTCTTCTTCACTTTTTTCCCTGTTTTCTTAAATATGCCCTGCCCTACTCTCATCGGCCAGTGCCTAAATAAAATAGGGGTGCTTTTTCATTTTCCACTTTAAAGCGAGATAAAAGAAGACCGTTATTTTTCATAAGTGATTTATTGCTGATGAGAAAAAAAACAAAACAACAAACTTACCCATTTCTCTAGGCGTTTAGTTTTGTTTATAAAAAGTATGTGTATATGGACCTGGTGGATGACAATACAATATTGTTAAACTATCAATATCTGTCCTTGACCCGCCTCATCTTACCTTAGGGGTTAATATCCCATTCAATGGCGTTACAATTTGTACAGGATTAAACACGGGGTCATGTTTGCCGCTGAAGCGAAAATTGAAGCAGTTAATAGTGCTATGAATCAATTGTATAGACTCTCCTTTTTTTCGAAATATTTCTTTTTAAAAAAATCTTTCAGGTTTAATATTATCTGACCCGTATTCAACTCTCTCTCTCTCTCTCTCTCTCTCTCTCTCTATATATATATATATATATATATACCTTCGGAATAAATTTTAGTAGCTT
The DNA here is from genome assembly GCA_016617855.1 of Megalonaias nervosa. Classification (NCBI taxonomy): domain Eukaryota; kingdom Metazoa; phylum Mollusca; class Bivalvia; order Unionida; family Unionidae; genus Megalonaias; species Megalonaias nervosa. The sequence goes on along the minus strand of JAECUM010016534.1, from coordinate 22,206 downwards.
TGTAACTGCCTTTGATTCGTATATAATTAAAACATGTTGTCATGGCAATACTTAGGGTAAACATCTAGACATTGAAACAGAAACAACCTGAACGTGCCCTTGTTGTTGTCAAGTGAAAATCCGTGTTTACTTTCTCCAAACAAATACAAGCCGCTTCTTACATGAATACAAGTTAAAAATTAGTCATGATAACTCGGTCAACGTCTTTCACGATGATCTCTGTGATGATTACCATTTTCATTTCTTAAGATTTTCCAAGAGGATTAGTGGGCCATTACATGTCTCTGTAACATCGGGTTCATGTACATCGCTTCAGTCAATGTTTCCTTTATGGAAATATTCAAGATACAAACTTCAATTGCACATGTTTTACTTCGTATGTGTCAGAATTTATAGTATGGAGAAACATTTAGTCCATATGGCCAAGAAGAATGGATATTGTTCATGAAGAAAGCAATTGAAATACCAGGCAAACTGGTGCAAATGGATTTTAACTCATCGGTACGGTACCGATCCCCCGATCCCCGTCTTTCAGGTACAGCCGTAACAGCAATAAATGTGTTAATAGTACGGTTCACCTGACCTTGCCGGCTTACTTGCACCATTGAGGCAGAGACATTTAGGAGATGAAATGTACAGCTGAAGAGACAGCGTCCAGTGTCTCATGTAACTGCCAAGGGTAGCGTAACGCCGTTGTACCCCAGTTCAAATGGTTTATAATCACAGTTTGTCTTTTTTCAATGCCAATAATTTTAACTCTCCATGCTCATTTAGTTTTGCGGTCCAACCCCCCCCCCATTTCTTTGTTGCATTGATTTTTTCATAAATCCATTACACGTGCACCAATAAACAATAATATAACTAATACATATTTGTTATTCCTCTTTCGCATCTCAAAAATCACAGATCATGTAGAAACATATTACATAGTACCAATCACAGCAAGGGACTTCACCCTTGCATTATTTGGGAATTTCAAATATCCAAACAATTTGTCCATTTGAACAATACAAAGTGACTGACACTCCAATTCAACCACAAACTGACTTAATAATATTCGTACTGACTCAGATAAATACTTCAACCTTAGAGTGAATTCCATGGAAATAACCCTATACGTTCAGTTGTCAGGACTTGATATAAAATGATACACTTGTAAAACAGTAAGATGAGAATAAACTCACAAAACATACGTCTCACTGAGAAAAGTTCACCTACTGACCCTTGAACACACCTACTGTCAGTCCCCTACTCACCTCTAATAGATATCCAACTGTTTATCAGCGACGTCACAATATAGGTTATATGCAAATCTGCCAGGTTTGTAGCAAATTGGCTTCGCTGGCTGCCGGGCAGGGAGCCTCGCTTAAACGAAACTGATTATATCCATCCATTAAATAATTAGTGTTATCCAGTCATATACATAAACAAAACAAATATAACTATTAAAGCTGTCATCTTACATTTTCTAACCAATGCTCTCTTTTTGTAATTTTTCCGCGAAATAAATGGTAAATGAAATTTATTCTTTTATACCGTCTAATCCCTTCGTCTGTAATATAGTAACAACCGGAAACGGAAGAGGTATCACAGTGAGGCTTCAACTCATAGGAACTTAGGTGGCGCTCTACAGTTTCGTATTTTGCATAGAATTTTAAAGATAAAGAATTTCCCCGGGTTTCCTCAATGGTTATTCTGGCTATTTAAAAAAGACCTTGTATATCTTAGATACTATTCAAAGAACCTTTAATTCGCTTTATTTTGGTGTATGATTGATGGGTATAATATGGGTTATAGAATATAGAACTTGGCCTTACTCCAGATGAGTACATTTCAAAAAAGTGCTAGCTCCACTTGGTCATTTTCAATTCATGAACTTCAGAGGTAAATTGTAAAAAAAAAAAAAGAGCCGATAACCTTTTTTACATTTGATATATTTGGTAATTCATTCATTGCACGTTCAGGAGTTGGTATTGTCAAGTCTGGCAAAATTCATTTTCCCTATTTTAATAGCTGCTAAGGATAGGGTACTTTAGACAAATTCAGGCTGATTTTTGGAGCACAAGGGAGCAATCATTTTAGTTAGCAGTGTGCTAAGATCATTTACAATTTCCAAAAGTACAATATCCAAAGAAATGTCAGCCACATTACATCAAAGTAGCATAGAGGTATGCCAACATTATCTCCACTGTACTCATTTTAAATGCAAACAACTTCACCTTACATACGTCACTCTCTCAAAAGTACATAATAACTGGTGAGCGCCCCCTTAGTGATACCCACACACTCTCCAGCTCAGATTGTCCTCGATAATGCTATCTCCATTCTGGTAAACTCCAATGAGTTCGACATGGAGGAAGCACAAGTAACGCTCGCCCCTTCATCTATGTTAGACGTGGAAGAGGAGGTATGTTCTTTTGACCAATCAATAAACGAAGTATGTCGCCTCTTACCCCCTGACTTGTGTCTATAACCTGCCACACAGTCCAAAGAGATCCTTTCTAGTCTGGAAAAGATCTCGTTGGCTCAACCTCAACCAGATCTCCTCCTCCTTCCTCATTCTTCTACGATTGAGGAAATTGATGAGAGGTTTTCGAAGGGCCAAAATATTAATCGACAACGTCAAGGGTGGCCCGTTACCTCCTCAACGTTGCGACCCGTAGACTTTTCTGCCAGCTACCGAGTACATTCCGCAAAGTTGCCTATGAAACATCCCCAACTTGATGCCGGTGCGGTCAAGGTGGGTATTTCAAGTAAAACGTGGGCAGTAAAAGACATTGAAGCTATGGAACAGAAATTCCGACTACTTGTCACATGCCGACCTCTTCTCAGCTGCTTCTTTTAGTATGCTGAGAGAAGTATCCTTGAACCCAGGCGTGCTGGATGCTATAGCCAGGACAGCTCGGCGTGCACTTTATTGCTATGTCTTTGTCGGCGGAACTTCTTCACATCCGCCCGTGACGTTGCTTTAAACTCCTCAAAGGTATTACTCGGTTACAGTACAGAAATCATTAGAGCTGCAACGCTTGAAGCCTATTCTGTTTGGAGGTCTCATTCCTAACGTGGCATCTCAAGACTTGTTGAATGATCAACATAGATCCTTCCCATCCACCACTGGCCTATCACAATCGGTCAGGAAGCGAATCAGTGTGAATCGCCCTCGAGGGTCTTCTGCCAAGTCTACCTTTAAATGGACCTTCTCCTCCTTGTCCTTCTGGCTCCCAGAAACCAAAAAAAAAAACAACCCCCCTCCCCCGAAAACAGACGTGCCCGACAAACATGGAAATGAAAGAGACAGTTTTCACAGGCCCCTTCTTTTCTTAAAGGAAGGGCTGGGGGACAGCCCTATGGACATGAGTTGAGCCCTCACCTGCTGCACATCCTTCTCCAAGGCATTCCCATCGAAGCTCTCCTAGGCCTCTCTTCTGAGGCATAGTCAAGCATCACAGACGATGGTTGTGTCCGTTCAATAGTGAACTAGGGCACTGACTCCAGTTTTGGGAATTACCTCAACTATCCCAGACCCCCGTCTTTCTTCACCAATCCAAACCGGTGAAACTGAGGACGGAAGTGCACATCCTTTTACAGTAGAGAGGGTCCTGAACTATCAGTCACCCACCTTCTATTCAAATTTCCTCCTGGTCACCAAGAAAAGTGGAAAGTTTCGCATTATAATCGACCTTTCCCCATTAAACCGGTTTCTTTCAAGATAGAGACATCCTCCTTAATCGGAAATACGCTTCGATTGGGCAGTCTTCATCAACCTGTAGGAAGCCTATCTACACATTCCTATATTTCCTCCTTACCGCAAATATCTCTGGTTTTGCTTAGACCAGGAAGTTTTTCAATTAACGTTCGTAACTCTTCCGCACGCTGAGTTTTCACCCGATTTATGGGAATAGTGGCGGGATACTTCCGGTTACTGGGAATACCAATTATCCAGTATTTCCAAGACTGGATGATCCACAATGTTCAAATTCGGTCCCTTCATAAAGATCAGTACCGCTGTTGGTCGTGGTAAATCAATTGGGCATATTTCCCAACCTCGAGAAATCTGAACGCACTCCATCGAAACACTCCGTTTACGTGGTAATGAATTTCCTCAGAATCCAGAACATAGAGCTCCACTGCATCGAATATTTAGAATCCTGGCTCTGTTACAGACGCTACGAGTACAAACTTCTTTGTCTGTACCTGTCCCTTTTGGGAACCATGAACTCCGCTGCCGACTTGGTTCTATTAGGACGTCTTCATATGCGACATCGACAGTTCCTTCTTCTCGCAAGGTGGAAAACTCACAAAGATTCTCTATCAACACTGATCTTTCTAGGACCAGCATTTCATCACCATTTGCAGTAGTGGATGAATCAGGACAGATTCATAATTGGAGTACCCATGCATATCCTATCTGTTCACCGACGCCACTGGGACTTTGAAACCCATCCGAATCATCCCTCCACACGACAACCTAGAAATGAAGACTATATACCTAGCGTTACAAGGGTACATCGACACAGTAAGGGGTCGATGTGTCATGATCTCCTCCGACAACACGTCCGTCGTAGCTCATCTTCGACGTCAAGGAGGCACTTATTGTCTTTCTGTGGAAGTCTGGAACCTCCTGCACTGAGCCACCTCGGAGAACATAAACTCAGAGTTCGGAATATTCCGGGCAAGAAGAACGTTTTGGCGGACAGTCTTTCCGGAACTGGAAGAGCCAACCTCACAGAATGGACTTTTCACATCTCTGTTACAGAGTTCCTTTCCTCGCTATAGGGAAGGTCTCTTGTAAATATATTTGCAACCAGTCTCAACAACAGACTTCTATTTTGCGTTTCTCATATCCCGGATCAAGGAGCATGAGCGGTGGATGGTTTCAGTCTCCAGTGGGATCGGCTGTTCACTTACTCCTTCCCACCATTCCGACTGATTCCTCCAGTTCTACAAAAATTCAGAACTTCCGCTGTTTAGATCATTCTCATAACCCCTCTGTGGCCTCAGCTTTCGTGGTTCAACGATCTTCTATACCTTTTGGCCGCTCGACCCAAGTCTCTTCCTCACAGGAGGAATCTTCTGTCGCAACACTGAGGATCCCTCCTCCACAACAGCCCACAAATTCTCCACCTTCACGCTTGGCTCATCTCAAGCGTTCTCTCCACCAGAACAAAATTTCGGGCCGAGTTGCCAGTTGCTTCATTCAGGCCAGGAGAGTTCTACAACTAAAGTCTATGATGCTAGCTGTAGAATCCTCTGTGACTGGTGTAGTAGAAAATGTGTTGATCCAAGCTGCTTTTATATAACTTCTGTTGTTAATTTCCTTTTGTTTCTCTTTGAGAAAAAACATTGTTCTGTATCCACTATAGAGCTACCATTTCAAACACTTAAATTCTCTCAAGGCGCGTGTAATTGGCTCGGATTCGTACTATACTGATCTTGTTAAGTATATCGTGCTGCAAAGACTTATCTCGCGCTCTCTTACACCGTGATGGAATCCTTCTTGTGTTTTATGGTCATTAACCGAAACTCCCCTATGAACACTGAGTTGAGTCTTCTTTTCAGGACCTCACTCTCAGGACCGTGTTTCTACTTACCCTCTCCTCAACGAAGAGCGATTCATGCCTCAACTATTGACACTGACCGTCTCCGGTTTAATGGTAACTATAATTCGGCTTCCTTCCTTTGTCAATCAGGATTTTTAGCCAAAACTCAATTACTTTCAATAGCTCACTACCAATAGAAATCCCCCAGAGTCAGTAGAATTGTGCTGCAGATGATACAGATAGACTTTTATGTCCCGTAAGGACACTCCGTTTCTATATTAAGGCATCCAAAGGAAAACGAAAGGGTAGGAAGCTTCTTTTTTTCCCTCCCCAGAGTTCCGTAGTCATTTCAGCTGCCTCCACGTCACGATGCATTGTCACTACGATCAAAAGAGTGTACCAATCTCTTACTGATCGAGACCTTTTCTTTATGAAACTAAAAGCTCATGAAGTTAGAGCCGTGTTGCCTCTTGGGCCTTGGAGAACATCATGATGGCAGCAATTTGGCATTCCCATACTCCCTTTTCCTCATTTTACCTCCGCTCGGTTTAACGGCGAATCAGCCAATCCTACTTACTGACAAATTCAGCTAAATAATAACTATGGGCAACCTAATGCTGATAATAAAATGCAGGGAGCTTGGGGGGGGGGGGGCTAATTTTAATTATACAATACTCACTGCCCTCCTTTCACCCCGCTCTGATGTTCTAATGCAGGGGTCTCAAACTCAAACCACCCTGAAGGCTGCATGAGGGTATTTTCGATGGCCCAAGGGTCGCACCACCTTTGTAATCTCTCATGACACCATGTGACTCCAATCATTTTGCGGGCCACAGGATATGGCTTGGCGGGCCACATGCGGCCCACGGGCCGCGCGTTTGAGACCCCTGTTCTAATGTAATAGTCGTCTATGAAAAAGATGAACAATCTGTGCTTGTTTTGCACATAACACACCAAGGACAAGACAAGTTGCACGAAGACTTGTGTTATACTGACAATTCTTCACTCTAAGGAAGGATGTATGCATATCAAATGGACGGTGAGTTTTTTCCGCACAAAAAAGAAAGCTAAACCGATGAACAATAGCTATGGGTAAATATTTTATAATTAAATTAGTTTTACCCCCTCCCCAACTACATTTCAGGCCTTTATGCATAAAGCAAAGAAACTCTGCGCCATGTTGCTATTCTACATCGTCTAATTGGTTACATAACTCTTTGTTGTTTAAATATGTTGGCTGGTAATGAATTCCATGTTTCAAACACTCTTTATTCTCATTTCGTCAAGCGTTTCGTTCTAATTGATCAATCAAATTGATTAACATTTTCTACGGATAATAATGTAATATATGGAACGATTATCGTTACGACTCTATGATCTTAAACAAAGTAACAGAAAAGCGCAAAATCCAACAAGTTTTGTAAACGTAACAAATGATTTATTTCCTTAAAATACAAAGTGAAATTTAAAAAGAACTTATAGTATTTTGGATTAAAACACAAACACTCGTAAAAGTTTTATCACAAGTCGAATTATATAAAATTCCAACTGAATTCCATTGGTATTCCAAATAGGTTCTAAAATTGAATGTGTTGATATGCCTGTAGTCTCAGATTTGGTAATGTGCCAATGGCCTGGGGTGTGGCCATGCGCGAAGAGTCTTTTGACTATCACAATAACATAAACCAAAACTGTTCTTTTCTGAATTCACCGTGAATCCAAATTAATGTTTCAGTCCAAGAATATTATTGAAGAACACGTTGTATTCCAGTGAATAATAATTTGAATAATTCCATTCTAATGCAAAACCGAACACGACAGCATGACTGACTCTGCTTCAAGATCTTAATTCAAGAATGAATAGATTCTCAAGCAAACTACATTATAAAAAAGCAGACACAAAAGCAGAACCAGGCAGACGCTCAAAAGTTCATGTCTAGAACAAGCTAAGTTGTCAGCAAGATAAGGTCTATTAATAAAATTATATTAAGAACATGGGAAAACGACAGGTACACCAGTTTCTCCGTGGGGGAATACCAATGTCATAGACTGTGACTAAAATAAATATATTACCGCCATTGAAAGAAATCCTTATATTTAACCTATGTTCACAGAGAAATATCAGATCTGTATTATGTTGTTTATAAAACAAATATCCCTGCTCATCTAAACAGTTAACTTAATTTTGGACAAGTAAAAAATACACATGTATATAACATAAAATAATTAAGAAAAGCCAACAAATAATACAAATATACATACAACTATCTTGATACACCAGTACACCTTCTTTGGATAGAATGTGTATCGGGAAATACCGCAGCGATGCATTTTAGTTCCGGTGTGGTACTGATATAAACGTAAAATTATATTATTGGACTTATATATTTTTGAAATAATTAGTGAATATAAAAAGCAATAGAGAAGATCACAAAGGAATTTACTAAATAAATGCCCCCAGCATTATGCAATATGAAAACATCAGTTACTTTTTTCATAAGAATGTGAAATATTTAGAAGATGAAGAGTCTAAACGGGAGATGCAGCATAATGAGTTTTATGAAAAAAAATTCACATTGAAGGATAGAAACTATGGAGTCAATATTTACATCATCTAATGTTATTGTACAATCGGCGGTCTTTTATAAGTTCGTGTAACACTTCCTACTGATCAGCATACAGTGAAGAAAATTATCTTCAAAATAAAAATATATTTGTCGGTAATCCGTGGTTGATGCGGCATGTGAAAAATTTACAACGCACTGCCCGAAGTTTGAAAATTACTATAGCAGGCGAAAAATATTTTATAGGTAATCGTACAATCAGATATTATCAACTTAGAGTATTTCTACAACCCTATACGTGGGGTGAGGAGTACATACGTATGAAGTTACGTAAGACTGGACTGGCATATCTGATTTATTGCAACTTAAAAATGAACCACGGCCAGTTGTGCAACTGCTCCCGGATAAACCACAACGGTTGTAATCGAAACTCGGTATCAAGTGGGCTTCCCAACTGTATGTACTGCTGTCTGTACATATAATTTCCTATGGGATTCTACAGAGAAATTCCTCTCGTAAACCAGCCGTGGTTAAGCCACAGACAGAAATGATCGTACCATGTTCGTAATACTGACCTTCTGATAGAGCGAACTGGAAAAAGACGCCATTGGGTCAGCAAAGACGTTTGTAATGAGCGCATATAAAGGCAGTCCAGCGATATCAGCGGCACTACCGCATTGAATAACTCAAAGAGTTGCAAGAAATCTCGCTGAAATTAACGTCCTGTTGGACAAGGACTCAAAGAGTTCGACAATCCGTAGGACGTGTACATAAGGAGACGTACGAGACTGAGGATGCTTAAAAAATATATTACTAGGCGGATCAAACACTTAAATGGGTGAAGGCTGTATTTTATTTTTTCCAGCTAATTAGAAAACCAAAATGATTCAAAAGAAAAAGAAGATCGTTTCTGCTCCGAGGACAATCGTTTTTACCGTATGTTTTGTGAGGAGATAGTCCCGATACGCCACCGTTGCTTTAAAGAATGTCAACCGAAGGGGTCACGATGCAATCGATAATTTTGGTGAAGCCCAACGAGTTGATATTTAGACCGAAGAAAAGGACTCGAAACTGGTAAACTTTGTCGTGGTAAGCAAATTGAAGACACTTTCGTGACGAGTGGTGTATAGTAACATGAAATCATCATATTATGTAAGATAGAGAATGACTGCATACTTGTCCCTTCGGACGGATAGACCTCCCTCTCCATTTTGAACGGAGGAAGAAGTAATTCATTAAGATCTATGATCGACCTTAACTTGCCGTTGACCTTGCTGATAAGGAACAGCCGTTCATACAACACTGGAGATTGTTGCTTTCATACAATCTCCACCACTCTTTAGTTGATGAGTGAATGTATCTCCTGCTAAAGAATATGGTCCTTGTCCTGATCTGATGGCATATTCGGTAGAAGTAGATAGGAAAAAAGAGCAGGGGGTTAGATAAATGAAATCCGAAGCCACTCCGAAACGACTTGGATCACCAATCCATTTTGCGGAAATAGGTTGCTACAACGTGTTAGGTAGTGCAGGAGTCTAGCGCAAACTTGTAGGTTAAATAGCGGAGGGGGTGTTAAGTCAGCATCGGGAATCGGGAGACTTGCGAGTTGAGAAAATTGGTTTCTTTCATACACTTTAAGATTGCCTCCTTGTCTGATTCGGCTGTTGCCTGTTGACATATAGCTGAAATGATGTTGTTGTTGTTGTTATAGGGTTTAACGCCATTTTTCAGCACTAGATAGGCTATACATGGCGGCCAGTATTAATGGTGGAGGAAGAACCCTGGAAAACCCCGGGAAGTACCACCGACCCACGAGAAGCTACTGGCAGGCTTTCTCACGTACCCACGTTAGCCGAGCCTGGACTCGAACTCACGCAGACAGAGGTGAGATGGCAGTGATCCGTAACGATCAGCGCTTTAGACCACTCGGCCACTCGGGGCCCCTAGCTGAAATGAAACCTTAACGACCCTTGGAGCGTAAAAGATCCATTTTGCCTGGCTCGCCTTCGGACTTCCGTAGTGACCGGGACAGCGGATTCCTAAACGACGATACATGTGCAGCGGCCAGTTGAAGGGGTTGTTCCTCAGCTTCATGCTCTGAACTACTTCAATTTTGCCCTAAAGCAGCAATGGTAAGCCAAAATGAGCCACCCTTAAAAAACAGAACATTATGCGATTTTAGCGATGTGGTGCATAAGCACGCATCACGATGCATCAAGTCGAGATCAGCAGAGGCAGTCAGCGCCTTAGCCATTGTTTGCTGCTCTGGTAATGATCTAAGCAATTCGGGCCGTCGACTCACACACGTCCTGGCTGGCCTATTTATCCGCCATTTGAAAAATCGCTTAGGTGACCAGATCCAACATCTAAGACATGGCAACAACGTTTCGAATTAGCTTCGATGTGTGAGAAACACGTTCTTACCAACATTATAAACGGTGAGGCAGGCATTTTAACCACCGTTACATTCTTATCCAACGCCGGGAGTGCAGTATAGTAGGTGGTAGAATATGTCCTGTACCAGCGCGAGAACATGGCTGGTATGTGGCTTTCCGAAAAGCTCGCTCCCGGGTCATATATATATATGTTCCGACAGCTGATTTTTAATCTCCTTGAGTCTTTCTGACTGGGGAATCAGACAGAAAGGAGACTCTTCCTGATCATCCATGTTGAACGACGCTTTAACTTTATAGTTATGCGTGGTGATAAGGGAAGGATGGTATTCTAAAATCGGAAACACCCAGTATCTGTTCAACGATGCTTTACCTTTATTTCATGCATGGTGGTAGGGGTGGACGGTATTCAAAAACCAGAAACACCCGGCTTTTCTCTTCGACAGCAGCTTTGAAACAAAACTCCGTCCTCTCCATCGTCCGAACAGAGAAGGGATGTTGCTCTGAGAGATCTTCACATACAAGTGTAAATATTCTTCGTCCTCATCTGAATCAATCCCTAACCCTGCCGACCTGCAGTGAAAATAGGGAAAGCTGGCTCTGCCAGGCCTTTTGCTCGCCCTTGGACAAACGGCTAGCTAGCAGAAGGAATGGTCGGTCCACTTGTAGGACGTACTGGACAGCTTCTGAACCAGTCATAGCTGGATGGACCGATTTTCAACTATCGTCCGTAACCCGATCTGTACATGTAAACGTTAACCGTTTGCTTGCCATACAGACAGATCTTTTATTTAGATTTACACACACACATTATATATATATATATATATATATATATATATATATATATATATATATATATATATATATATATATATATATATATATATATCTGTGTGTGTATGTGTGTGTCGTCCTTTGATTTTGGAGGTGGTGACAATGAGCGTCCAAGGCTTACAACTGATTCTCTATTCGGATGAATACTTAATACATACGTACTGGTCTTGCGTGTTTTTCCCCTTTTCTATTTCCCTTGTGCTGATTTTTGCATAACGGTTGAGCAGGTGTCCTCTGACAATAAACTTCACATGCTGCAAGGGGAAGCAGAGGTACATTTGTTACTCGCCAGGACAAAACTCGTGTCTTCTCTTGCTTTATATTGCTTGTATTTACTGCATTTAGAAGACATGTTTCGAAAATGATAAAATAATATCAACAACAGATAAATGAACATGTCAGTTTGTTATTAATTCGCTAAATAACATTCGTTACAGAGTACGCGAATAAAAGATAGCGCGTGCAAGCACATGAAAGTCAACATGCATCCACGAATGGGTGTTGTACAATGCGGTCTAAAATGACAAAGCCAGAGAAAGTGATAAATTTGTTTTGTTTTATTATACTACTACATCTGCATGCAACTTGTATTTAAGTAGATGTACTTGACCATGCAACAGCAAGCAGTCTGAAAACCCATGTACATGCAAATTCCTTTTCAGATTAAGTTGTTTCAACCATCTGAACACATTACAAAATATAGCAGAGCGAATATGTAAGAGGAGATTTCTGTTATCCCAAATTAACCAAGAGTGAACAAAATATGGCATACAGGGCAATAGGCTCTATCCATACTTATGGAGAGGGACAAGGGTCCCGCTGGAAAAGATTAGGTTTACTGCTCCTAATAAATATCAGTGGACTGGGACTATGTCCCCTCTTTTATCAATTGCTGGATCATGTGGCCAGCTGAAATGAATCAAAGAACTGGACCTTCCCATGGTTAATTGATTTTTGTTCATGCTCAGCCTATCTTTTTTCCAACTATTCACTAATATTTTGAAGCCAACATAAACATACATATAGCTCTGCTAATTTAAAGACAAACCTAAACTGTCTCTGTAGGCAATGGCGTCACTAGGATTGGTGTCACCCAGTGCAGTAACTCATGGTGTCACCCCCATAGACCCCGTTCCTGCCAAAAGAATTCAAAAATGTTATAGACAGTCATGTGCGGTAACTCGTGATGTCACCCCCATGGACCCCATTCCTGCAAAAAAATTCAAACTTTTTATAGACAGTCATGTGCGGTAGCTCATGGTGTTGCCCCCATGGACCTCCTTCCTGCACAAAAATTCAAAACATTTATAGACAGTCATTTTGGTGTCACCCCCTCTGATGGTATCACCCGGTGCGGTCCACCCCCCACCCCCCGCCAGTGACGCCACTGTCTGTAGGATGTCAAGACTGGAGGTAGTATCCACATCTGTCTATGTGAAAGACAATGTTCTTTTCATTATTTCCAGTGGTGATTTGACTTTGTTGACACTTTATGGCACATGTTCATCAGATGATGACAGACAATGATGGCAATGGGACTTTCCCAAGATCTCATAAATAAAACTGCAATTATGATGTGAAAAAAATGTTGGGTGGAAGGGCAGATGAAACCACGTACAAAGAAAAGGATGGACAATATAAAAAGACAATATAAAAAGACCAATTTTAAGACCTCCTTACTTTTCTCTCAAAATGTCAATAATTGTGAACTTAATTTCCATGAGTAATTTAAGTAAAAGTGTATTCCGTAAGAAAGAACAAAGAAGATTAAATTTTTTAGTGTTTGTTTATTTTTTTAATAATATCTAGCAAACAAAATCAAAATTATAAATTAAATCAATATGTAAAGAAATATAACATTTTTAACAAATAGTTTAGTACATCAGGGCATCATTTAAGCAGTTCATGAAGACCTGCTGGTACTCTGGCTGTCAAAAAGTAGCAGTCTCTTGGACACAAACAGAGGGAGGGCGAATCCTACAACTTTTTCAGTTAGAGATTTTGCTGAAAAATAAAGCTTCCTACGGAGATGAAAATACAAGGTCAATAACGCTAAACCGAAGCCTCTAACCGACTGAGACTTTTCTAATTGGATTAGCTTATTTTTGTTACTTTATTTTTGACTTCAGTGTTTCCGTTTTTTATGGCGTGTTTGTTTACCCATCGGACACTCAATTTTTGTTGTCGCTCTCACTTCTGCTGTGTTTCTCAGTCAAAAATTGTACCGAGACCTATACGATACCGCGACCGAGGATCATGTAAATTTATTGTGATAAATCCGTGTGGGGTAGCTTGCGCTTTTGAGAATAAGTTTTTGAATTTAATCATATAGATATCCCCTGAACACCAAGTCTGATGAATGTTTCGCAGAGTATGTGTATCGACTCCATTAAACACAACTAAATATTACAATTGTCTTTGAAAACTTCAGGTATTTGTGTATATCGCTGAGTAACATATAAAACATTGGTATTTTTGTGACTGCCTCGGGAAAATATCCGAACTGGATTTGATTGTTTGTCCAGCATCACATCATCATATACTACGAGATTATTGAAAATACGTCCATCGAGATCGTCCACAGATGGAGCTTCATCAATATCGGTGATAAAATCAATAATATCATTATCATCTTCATCTTCATCCAAAGACTTCGCTTCTTCATTAAAATTTTTAAGCACATCGTAGCATCGCTTATCATCTATGGATGGTGCCACTAAATATAACTTATCCCACTTGAGCCATCTCATTATCAGATTAAGCAATAATTGTGTCTTACCAGACCCAGATGGACCTATTATAATTGCTCCGATAGAATTTGGTAACGCTGCATGATGCATGATTGGCTCTTGCTTTCGTGTCGTTGAGAAATCAATGACATCCATGTTGTACAAATATAATAAATAATATGAATTTATATTGTGTTCGATGCAGAGCACCCACCCCCACCAGTGGATTAATAACAATAACAACAAAAAATAAAAAGCGTGCTCTTCCATGCAAGTGTGCAAAATGTGGTGCAAGAAAATACAGATTTATTTCGTCTCGTGCGAAGACAGGTGGTGATATCGCTGTTTCACTGGGGAAAATTACCAGGGACTCTATGGGCTAAATACTCAGGAGAAAACATCTTCCCGGATATAATTACTGTGGTCCTGGAACCCGACTTGATATCCGACTTGACGAACGAGACCAACCAAGACCTGGAGAGTATCCAATAAATGCGATTGATCAAGCGTGCCACATTCATGATGTTGCGTATAAAAATAAAGATTTCCAACAACGATATATTGCACATGTGAAGCTGATTCACTCGTAAAATTCCATTTAAAAATATATCTCTCAGAGAAAACTTGCTAGCGTCCTAGTAAAATCTGTGATGAAAGGTAAACTAATGCTAGGGGCTGGTAATTAATCATAGATAACTATTATAATGGAATCGGTTTATTATAGCCCAAGAGGATATTGGAGGGGTAGAGCAACGATTAGTAAACTTGCTGATGCAGCAAATGTCACACGTTCTACTGCTGCGATTTGGTTAGCACGACAGGCAATATGGCAAATTTATCTACCACCACCTAAATTATTCAGTACGCACATTCTGGTACCAGTACTCCCAATGACGTTCATCAGGCAGATATTTTGTTTTTAACGCATGATACAATTAAAACACGTAGACGTCAATCGCGCACATACCAATACGCTTTCACTGTCGTTGACGTTGCAAGTAGATATAAAGAAGCAGAATCATTATCAACAAAAACAGCAACTGAAGTTGCATCTGCTTTTGAACGAATTTATCAACAAGGACCTTTGCGATGGCCACAGCTATTACAGGTTGATCCTGGCAAAGAATTTCTTGGTGCAGTATCATCTCTGATGAAAAAATATAAGGTCAAAATCAGACGAGGACATATCGGAATTCAGCGCGATCAGGCAATCGTTGAGCGATTTAATCTAACACTCGCTGAGCGATTGTTTGGATGTCAATATGCAAAGGAAATATCCACTGACCTTAAGTCCGGGGATAAGAGATCTCGTGAATGGGTTGCACTACCACGTGTTATAGCTGCGTTAAATAATGAAATAACTCGTGCAACTTCTATGAAACCCATCAGCGCGGTCACAAAAATACATATACCAATACAACGACGTGACTCTTCCTCAAAACAACCAATGTTAGGTAATGCAGCTGTAAGATATTTATATGAACCAGGTGAACTTGAAGGGGGTAAAAAAAGAGCGACTGATCCTTTTTGGATTGTGACCACACATGAAATTTCCAGCGTGGTAAGATCCACGGGTAGACCTGCAATCTACAGACTAGATTCAGCTCCTCCACAACGTGGATTTGTACGCGAACAATTGCAAGTAATTCCTGAAGATACACAATTACCACCGCCTTCATTTCTGTGAAAGCAGGACACCAGCACCCCTACGTCGATTACACTCAAGACAGGTCAACATCAAATTTTCGCGTGTGACCGTGATTACTATTAATTCTATCCAAGGTGAATTGTTTTGGATTATTATTTGAATTTTGCCACAACGTTAGTGTAATACAGCTCGCACAATGATTATTCTGTCATTGTTTCAGCGTCATGATGAATTCAATATCAATATCAATTTCACGTTTATTTTGTTTTGTCAGATCGTTGATAACCAGTTAATTTTTTCTTGACAACTTCGTTCTTAACTACATCATCGCAATTGCTATCAGTGGTTTCCTGAGTCATTGTGCAGTCCATGATAACCCTTCGTAGCTGAGATATTCTTGTAACTCTCGAAACTGCTAGATAAATTAAATTTGACCATTTGATCCGATCATCGACAATCCAGATATTTATATCAAAAATAGTTATTCCTTATCATGAATGAATCGTTATAGCATATCCTAGAGTCAATGGAGTGTTGTCCATCGTTAACGCGCTCTCAACAGCACTCACATGAACAACAACAATATCATTAAGAACGAGTTTATCTTTCTCATTAATTCCAGGAATCTCAACTTCAATATTGTGTTTGCGTGTGTCTGCTGGTCGATAACACAATGGAACAGGTAGATCTAAAACCTTTTCTCTATGTAACAGAAATAATTCTTGCTGAAGTGTATCATAAACTATCTTCCGACTTGCAACTATCAAATCAGCAGGCTTCCATAAATTTCAAAAATCATTCATCGTAGTCTCTGGAATTATTTCACGCAGTATTTCACATTGAATTTTATCCGGCTGCAGTCTGATTAACCTTTTAAACTCTTTCAGCGCTTCATCAATAGCTCTATGATCATCAGCTATCTCCTCATAATAATCTACGAACTTTTTCAGCTATTCATGCGGAGATGATCCAGCAAAATGTGATGGTTGACCATGATCACCACACATGATAACAGCAATATTTTTTGTCAACAACCAATCAAGAAATATTTTAATACCTCCACAGACACTGTACATATTTCATCCCAGAAAACAAGGAATATATTTCTCACCCATTCGTTCAGGAGTATATATATCTCCTTTCCATCGGAAGAAGCTGTGATAAGTAAGAGATTTAACTCCTCGTTCTTTCATTTATCTGGCAAGTCTATGTGTGGGTGTCAAAAAAACCATATCAACAGAATTTGAAGAACTCCGACGAAATAATTCAATCGCACGTGTTGTTTTACCAGAACCTCCGGGTCCATTGAGATTAACAGTCTTATGTCTAGTCACAGGATCATATACCGATGGAGCCGATGAATGTTTTGACATCTGTTCATTTTTGTAATATATTTCCTATGATTCAACGTCGGCAGAATCATAATAACTAAAAATCATTTCTCGTTTTATTCTCCATTCACCCCATGATGCATCAGCGCCGATATGTAATTGTTTTAGCAATCCTGCATATTTTTTATTGATGTAAAATGAATCTGTTGCGACTCCAACCGCGGTATCAGAAAATCTATTTATCATCGATAATAAATTTATCGAAACGTATGCGAGCATTGAAGATCTTAAATGAGTAAACTGTGGTGAGTCACCATCAGTGTAACTCACAATTGTACCTAATTTAGTTCCCTCTGAGAAATTAACATTATTCCGACTTATAAATGTGCTTTTCTCCGTTGTATCAGCAACTATAAAATTTTATAAATAATTAATCATAATATATTCAGAATTAATGGAATTAATTAATTCTGAATATATTACGATTAATTATTTATAAAATACTTATTTATTTTTTGATTATAAGTATTATGCACACAATAATGTTTTAATAATTTTTCATTATATAATTTGAATTCTGATAAACTAGTGAACATTCAACATTTTTTTGTTGTTGTTCTACAAATATGCTTAAACATAATAAAAATATTAATAAAACTGTTTATCTCTATTTATCCCTAAAAGTTTTTGAGATTGTGTTCAATAGAGATTTATGTATCTTTACGATCCAGTTTTATGTATTTTTATGTATTAAAATATCATTAATCTGTGCTGTATATGCATAATTCCATGTCAACTATTCCTTAAAGAATAAGACAGGTTAAAAATGTAAGAATGACGTTATCTTGTTTATTTCTTATTGTTTATAGTATTGATCACTTAGAAACAGAATATATTTAATGACGTAAGCAATGATATTGAATTCAGTTTGAATTCAGTCTGATGAAGCAATAAAGCGAAACCGGTCACACATTCTACGTGTTGGTGTTGTTTATTTTATAATTTATATATATATATATATATATATATATATATATATATATATATATTAAAATACTATCATACAGGTTAGATAATTTTTAATTCGCACTCTACGGAGATTCGAACCCAGGTCCGCGGGTAAACGGCACCCATCGCCTTGCATGCACGCATCAGCCCATATTCCGTCACGACTAAGCACGCATCACAAAATAAATGATGGTGTTGAATCGGTGTTATATGTACTCGTGCGTAGCAGACACTCGCATGACGACCTGGTAAGTAATTCTCATCTATCTACACAGTCGTTCCGGATTCCTATGAAAGAAATCAAGGTATACAGGCTTAATTATATAGAATTATAAATATACACCAGACAGAACGGAAAATGCTATCCCTGCATTCTATAGAAGAATGCTTGATAATAGTAGGCAGAATTAATATTTTAATGCAAATAATACTATCATACAGGTTAGAGAATTTTTAATTAGCACTCTACGGAGATTCGAACCCAGGTCCGCGGGTAAACGGCACCCATCGTCTTGCATGCACGCATCAGCCCATATTCCGTCACGACTAAGCACACATCACCAAATAAATGATGGTGCTGAATCGGTGTTATATGCACTCGTGCGTAGCAGACACACTCGCATGACGACCTGATAAGTAATTCTCATCTATCTACACAGTCGTTCCGGATTCCTATGAAAGAAATCAAGGTATACAGGCTTAATTATATAGAATTATAAATATACACCAGACAGAACGGAAAATGCTATCCGTCATGCGAGTGTGTCTGCTACGCGATATCCCCACCCATTACAGACGAAATAAATTTGTATTTTTTTGTACCACATATCACATACTTGCCTGTAAGTGCACGCTTCTTTTTTTTTTATTATTGTTGTTAATCCACTCGTGGGGGTGGATGCTCTGCATCGAGCACAATATAAATTCATATCATTTATTATATATTTGTACAACATGGATATCATTGACCTCTCAGCGACACGAATACAAGTGCCAGTCAAACATCATCCAGCACAAACGAATTCTATCAGGATGATAATAAGCCCATCTGGGTCTGGTAAGACGCAATTGTTGCTTAATCTCATAATGAGATGGCTCAAGTGGGATAAATTATATTTAGTGGCACCATCTGTATATGATCATCGATGTTATTTAGTACTTATAGATTTTAATGAAAATGCAAAATTGCTGGACGAGGACGGTAATGATACTATCGATTTTATCACCGATATTGATGAAGCCCCATCTGAAGATGACCTCGATGGATTTCTTAATAATTTCATGGTATACGATGATGTGATGCTGGACAAACAATCAAATCCAGCTCGGATATTTTCTCGAGGCAGACACAAAAACACAGACGTGATTTATGTTACTCAGCGATATACACAAATACCTAAAGTGATCAGAGATAACTGTAATATTTTAGTTGTGTTTAATGGAGTCGATACACCTACTCTGCGAAATATTCACCAGACTTGGTGTTCAGGGGATATGGATATGATTAAGTTCAAAAACTTCTTTTCAAAAGCACAGGCTACCCCAGACGGATTTATCACAATAAATTCACATGACCCCAGATCTAGGTATCGTGTAGGTTTCGATTAAAATTTTCGGTTGAGAGACAGCAGCAGAGAGGGTGACGACTGCGAGTAAGTGTTCGGCGAGTAAATAAATACGCTACAAAAACTCAAAACACGTGCGTCAAAAATAAAATAATATGAGCTAACCAAATTAGAGGAATCTCGATCGGTTAGAGGTTTCGGTTTGGAGTTATCGAACTCGTGTTTTGAGTTTTTGTAGGAACCTTTTTTTTCAAACAAATACAACTGAGCCTAGCCTGTTCACCCTCTCAGCTGCTCAAGTAGCATCAACATAAACTTTCATACCAATGAAGTTATTACATACAAAAGAAAATTGGGCAAGTCCAACAATCAAGGCAAATAACTCAGCTAAAAGATTATGTTGCATACTGAAAATGTATTTAAACAACACTGCCAATCAAGCCAAGCCAAGTCTTATGGACCTCAAGCCATCTACTAATTTGTTTAGAACCCAAGAAGTCATTGTGCAGAAATAAATGGGGATGTCTGACAATCAGGGGACATAACTCTGATCAATGATGTAAACGGCTAACAAACTTAGTCAAGGTTTCAAGAAAATCAAGCTGCATACCAAAATGGCTAAAATCCAATAATAAATTACTTAGTATTGGATTTTAGTCCATTTTGGTATCCATTACGGAGCTGTTCTGCAGTGACAATCTGAACTACAGTAGTTCTGCTGAACAATGATGCAGAACACACTAACAACCAAATTCAGTTAAGGTGTCAAGAAAAACAGCATATCAAATTAGTTCAAATTCAATAATAAATAAGGCAATAATAAATAAGGCACTTATTGTGCAGGAATGAAACTAGGTGGATCTGAAAATCAGGGGCCATTACTCTGCTTGCTAAACAATAACACAGAACTATGTCAACGACAACCACGCGTCTTCGATAATTTTTCACTTCTATTGTATAATTGTCGATGATATATTTTAGTTTAGTTTGCCACGTACATACTTGATTGTATCTATATCGCTGAACGTCTATCATTATACTATATCAAGAAATTAACTGAGGTGTTTCGACGACAAATTTCAGACACCACCAGTAAGACGCTGTGGTTATTTTTTTATCGGATGGTTTCAGTATAAATATTTCTTCGTTATCTTTATATAATATAACAGACACCGTTCGAGAAAAATTATCGGTTGAATGACGCCATGGAAATGTAGTAAATATCCTAAATTTTGCAGAACTAAATACGGACAGCCTGTACACGCCAGTTACTTCTGCGGTATGTTTGATAGTGTTATCGCTTGGTGTCCACATTGATGATCCTGATGATACTGTGTATACTATATTGTTAATCTGCGCGTGAGGAATTTTAATCTTATTAGTTTTTTGAACGATATTAGGAATTCCACTGACAATATCGTTGAGTTTCATGTTAACGTCGGCAAGTTTAATATCAACGATTGGTGGACTTCCAAAAATTTCATTAGTGGTTCTGTTTACGTTTCTGCGAAAATTCATAAGCAGTTGTACATGATTAAAAAAGTTCAGTTCTAAATGCGGTCATTCCATCATTGATCGACGACAACGAAGTTGTCATCGGAATGTTGTTATCGTCGACATATTTCTTCGTTGCAGCGTCGAGATTATCTGTTGGTTCTCCTACATTAATAATTTTATTGTTATTCACGTTAATGACGCCGTTCATTACATCGCCGGCTTTTAACACTCGTTCACTTATGCTATCTCGCATCGACGACGGAGTAACAACACTAGAAACAAGTTTGCCCTCTTTGTCATATACAGCAATAAGACCTTCTCGCGATAATCGATTACGAATAATAATATCGTTGATTGAAATATTACTCGTCTTCGATTTTCCTTCACGGTTTTGAAATACAACAAGATCGTTTGGATCAACGTTGGCAAGATTGAGCAGGTCAGATAATTCATCATTTATCTGCCTTGTTACTCGCTTGAGTAAATCTTCACCTGGTGCTTGTTGGGATTTAGTTTTAGCTGATCTTCCGTAAATATCTACCATTATATGATTAGCGATTATTTAAAACAGAACTCGTATATTCGTGTACGGCCTGATGGGGTGGGTTTTTTTTTATCTTGATACAGCATCAAGTACTGCAAGTGCTTCACGGCCACATATCGGCGGGTTGGTTATTTTTTGTGTTGGTAGCGTTGAATACCAGATTGGAATATTTTGAAGTCTGTCGATATATTTTAAAAATTCTTTTGGTGGCGCCAACCCATACGAATCAAAATAAATAATTCCACGTGGATCAATTTCATATGCAACCCAGTGAGTGCCACGACCAGAGCTTTTATCGAGATTAATAATACCGTTTCAATCAGATTTGGATTTTTCGGTAACTGATCACGCATAAAAACACCTCTGAAATTCTTTATATTTAGTTGCTTAGCAGCATCGAGTAAATCAAAGTTAGACATCGGGAAAATCAGTGAGTCCCTGGAATTCTTAATCCTTTCAAGTATCGAGTCCCTGGAAGTCTCAGACCGTGACCTCTTCGTTTCCTTTTTTTAATCCTTGTCCAGTTGCTTTCTTCAGCGCCATTCCAGCA
>JAECUM010016533.1:0-20683 GCA_016617855.1 Megalonaias nervosa | reverse complement strand
TGCTCCTTCCAAATGGATGGCTATATCAAAATGGAGTTTTCACTAATATCTCTCATCCTTCCAAATGGATGGCTGTATCAAAATGGAGTTTTCACTAATATCTCTCCTCCTTCCAAATGGATGGCTATATCAAAATGGAGTTTTCACTAATATCTCTCATCCTTCCAAATGGATGGCTGTATCAAAATGGAGTTTTCACTAATATCTCTGCTCCTTCCAAATGGATGGCTATATCAAAATGGAGTTTTCACTAATATCTCTGCTCCTTCCAAATGGATGGCTATATCAAAATGGAGTTTTCACTAATATCTCTGCTCCTTCCAAATGGATGGCTGTATCAAAATGGAGTTTTCACTAATATCTCTCATCCTTCCAAATGGATGGCTATATCAAAATGGAGTTTTCACTAATATCTCTCATCCTTCCAAATGGATGGCTGTATCAAAATGGAGTTTTCACTAATATCTCTCATCCTTCCAAATGGATGGCTGTATCAAAATGGAGTTTTCACTAATATCTCTGCTCCTTCCAAATGGATGGCTGTATCAAAATGGAGTTTTCACTAATATCTCTCATCCTTCCAAATGGATGGCTGTATCAAAATGGAGTTTTCACTAATATCTCTGCTCCTTCCAAATGGATGGCTATATCAAAATGGAGTTTTCACTAATATCTCTGCTCCTTCCAAATGGATGGCTGTATCAAAATGGAGTTTTCACTAATATCTCTGCTCCTTCCAAATGGATGGCTGTATCAAAATGGAGTTTTCACTAATATCTCTCATCCTTCCAAATGGATGGCTGTATCAAAATGGAGTTTTCACTAATATCTCTGCTCCTTCCAAATGGATGGCTATATCAAAATGGAGTTTTCACTAATATCTCTGATCCTTCCAAATGGATGGCTATATCAAAATGGAGTTTTCACTAATATCTCTGCTCCTTCCAAATGGATGGCTGTATCAAAATGGAGTTTTCACTAATATCTCTGCTCCTTCCAAATGGATGGCTGTATCAAAATGGAGTTTTCACTAATATCTCTGCTCCTTCCAAATGGATGGCTATATCAAAATGGAGTTTTCACTAATATCTCTCATCCTTCCAAATGGATGGCTATATCAAAATGGAGTTTTCACTAATAAACTTCATATGATACTTAATTGGTCCTAAATGAAAATGGTGCCAATCATGCATACATCATCATGAACATTGTGTAAATAATTCTGAATGCTAATAAATGATATATAATTACCTAGGTTGATATAAATAGATACACAGCATCATTAGTCAAGGTGAAGTCAACTAGTCAAAACATAAAACATTTTCAAGCATTGCTTCCAGCAGAAATAGTTGTGTAAAGTTTGTAATTTCAGCTCTTTTTGTATTTATTGTTTGTCTCGTCTCAATTTTGTGTTTGCCTTTGAAAAAGACTCAGAATCTAAAACACTCAGGCTAGTGAGAAATTAGCTTTGCACTGTTCAATAGTAAAATTGCATCGAAACGGACAATACTGCTATCTTTTAAGTTAAACGGCTACCTTTTTCTTCTGGTAATTTCAATTTTGTTCTGGTAATTGCTTTAGTTCCAATAAATCAAGTAACTGGACATTGACAGAAAACAAAAAAGAAAGCTGACTATGTTGTTGGGACTTTTTAATCACTTAATTATCTGAAAGTATAAAAGATAATTTATTCTTTCACAAATTGAACAGTCTTAGCATTCCTACTCTAATTTGAACATGCATTTGATTTTTAAAACAAGGACAACCATATTACATCTTTGACAGAACTGATAATTTGCCTTTTCTTCTAATGTGTCATTTCCAGTTCTAATGTGTCATTTCCAGTTCTAATGTGTCATTTCCAGACAAATCTAATTCAGACCCCTCTATTTCTAAGCACAAGATACTGCTCATTTGATCTGAGTGGTTAGAGCATCCACCTTGGATGCGCGAGGTTGCAGGTTTGAACCCTGGCCAAGTCATACCAGAGACTTATACAAATGGTACTTGAGCTGTTTCGCATGGTGCTTAGCGTTAAGAGGTTAGTGTTTGGACTGGTTGACTTGGTGTCAAGATAATATGACTGGGTAGGACATGATGCCACATGTCAAGATAATATGACTGGGTAGGACATGATGCCACATGTCTGGCATGATGCCCCAGTGCTAGACATCACTTTAAACTGCCATACTGCAGACATTGTAATGATATGACTCAAACTGTTAAAGCTAAGTTAAAAATTCCAAAACACACACTCTAAGCACAAGAATTATCACAAAAACGAACCCGATTATATACACAAATAGGTTTACCTGGGAAACATCCATTATATATAGTGTATGGAGGATATATTAATAAATTTTTATAATATTAATAATGATGATAATAATAATACCTTAAATGGGAGAATTTATGTATGATGGGTTGGTTTTCAATGATAATAAATATAGATTGAACCTGAGAAACACACAAACACACACACTTTTCCGTCAATTTAGACAATTTAGTTTATGCATTCATAACGGGTTATTGCTCGCTGGAAATAGGATTGTAAATTTTTTTACATGTTTTGTGATTTCAGTGTACTGAAGAGCTCTGCAAGAGTGCCTATTTCCAAGGGCAGTAACAACAGTTATTAAACAGGCCTACAGGGATTTGATCTGCCAAGTCCCAATAGGGTTTGATCTGCCATGCCAGTAGGGATTTGATTTGCAAAGCCAATAGGGATTTGATTTGCAAAGCCAATAGGGATTTGATATGTGAAGCCAGTAGGGATTTGATCTGCGAAGCCAAAACTTTATGTCCTTAGATAAAGGTTTTTTAAAAGGTGTAATTTTATGGGTCAAAATACCCATTGAATTGTCTTGGAAAACGTTTCACCAAGTCTGCATGAACTCAGAACAATTACTTTGTCTTATTTTTTTAACTTATTTGTAAAAAATACAAAAAAAATCTACATAAGACACTGGATTTTATTTTATTTCAATTTTAATTTTTTGTGCAGGATTGACAGTGTTCAAACACTGACAACATTGTCCAAAATTCTGATTTACTAAATGCAGATGGAGTTGTGGTGGCTCAGTAGTTAGTATGCCTGACTCAAGACTGAAAAGCGACAGGGTTAGATCCTACCATTGGATCAGTAATGGTTGCCTACTGGTTAGGATTCCTGACTCATGACTGAAAGGCTGCAGGTTTATATCTGTCCATTGGATCTTCATGGGTTGCCTACTGGATAGGATTCCTGACTCATGACTGAAATGCTGCAGGTTTAGATCCCTCCATTAGATCAGCATGGGTTGCCTACTCTGGTGTGTATTTGAGCAAGACATTTTGCTTATATTGTCTAGTGCTAATTAATCTACCTGTAGCATTGTGCCATAAACACTGAACTAAACCATTGCTTAATATATTTTAGAATCCTTAATTTCGCATCTTTTCTTTCTTACACTGCAGGATTGTTTCCATATCTGCATGTGCCTGGTCTCATCCATCGTCCATTGCCATGCGCTATCTTCAGCGGAAGTGTATCATGACAGATGCCAATTGGAACAAGGGACACTACTATGGTGGACCTTTTCCTAAACTTGGGATGAAATTGGCCAGGTAATTAAATAGCTGAAGGGATCTGGTTAGCTTAGTGATGAATCCCTCAGTTTGTACTTCTTTGGAGTGATGAATCCCTCAGTTTGTACTTCTTTGGAGTGATGAATCCCTCAGTTTGTACTTCTTTGGAGTGATGAATCCCTCAGTTTGTACTTCTTTGGAGTGATGAATCCCTCAGTTTGTACTTCTTTGATCTTCAACTTGATCTCAAGTTATTGCTCTTGTGACGGTTGCTCATTCTCTCCTAAGATACGTCAAGCTGTGACCTTTTATTTTCTGCGATTCTGAGAAAATATTTTATTAGTATAATAAATAAATTTAAATAAAAATGACTTAAAGTCATTCCAATGATCTGTTATTTTTGAATTCTGTAATGGGACTAAAAAGAACAAATTTTATGTTTTTGCCAAAAGACTTTTTTACCTCTGAAAATATTTATAAAAAAATTCTAAATGGGGTTCAGCTTATAATCTTGCACCATTCCCAACAGAGCTCACTGAAAGTGATTGTCACTCGATCAATGTGTAAATGTATTTTGTCCAAAATTTTAATGTATATTTTTGACACTGACATAGTTTTATTAAAAGACATAGATGTACATGTGCACATTGTACTGTGTTTATGCAGTCAAAAGAGTGTAATAACAATTATTTGTGCACTTTATGTTTATGCTGTGGCAGGAGTTTCCATTAACAATTATTTGTGCACTGAGGTTTTACAATGTGTACATTATCTACCTGAGCAAGAAAGGTACATTTGTAATATTTTAGATCATTTATAGTAAGTAACATGGAAGAAGGGTAATTTTTTTTATCGTTTTCACCATGTGACTTGTAGACTTATATTGTAATTTTGTTCTGTATGTGCAACTCTATGTAGATTAATAAGGAACACAAATCAGACAAATCTTACTCTTGTAACATCTGTTCCTTGTGGTCTTTGGTCATTGTTTAAAAAATAACTAAGTTTCAGATAAAATTAACTAATAGTCTGTGTTTTTAGCAGATGTTTAGGGTCAGTTATGCTTTGACTGCTGTTGAAATTGAAAGGGGTGGGGAGTCTGCATATATTAGGAATTTTATGAATGAAGGCAGGACACAATTGGGGGGGGGGTGCAGAAAGATTAGCATGAATCCTCAAATAGACCTTGGAATTTGTTTTACACAAATTGACTATAGTGTAATTATGAAAATCCAAAATACCCAACAATTTTAAGAAGTGAAGAGCTAAAGTGTACAATAGGACTGGAATAGGACGAGAAATGTAAAAGGTCACATTTTCAGGATTAAAATGAATTTTATTTTTTTATTGGAAAACTTACTTTTAGAAGTGCTTGTGAAGGGTGAAAAGGACAATTTGCAGTTAAAATTTTGATTTCTTTTCAGAGAAATAGGAACCATGACCTACAGAAGTGGGCCAGAATGGGACACTCGGTTTGGTCGCAAGAGAATTGACCCCAACCAAAAAGAACAGAGCCTTTGTCCCACCTTCCTGATAGAGAATTACCTAGAGCATCAGGGGGAAATATTCAGCACTAAGTTTGACCCCAACTCTCTCCTCTATATATCCAAGGTAATTATTACATCCAAGGTCAAATTAGAACTTACATTATAGAGCTCAGTATTCAACATTGACCACACCTGTCTAGACACTTTAATTACATTTACAAAATGTAGAATTTTGTTGTTGTGTTTACCTTAGTTGATTTTTGTTTCTACATGTTAAACACATCAGATAGCTATTACAATAATCTGTTATGAGTTGCATAGCTGTACAGCATTGTGTGTTGCATAGCTGTACAGCATTGTGAGTTGCATAGCTGTACAGCATTGTGAGTTGCATAGCTGTACAGCATTGTGAAATAATTGTGTTATTTTTTTCTCGGGTATTATGCTACTGTATGTATTATAGAAGAAATAAATTTTAAATGTGTTATACCTTACTAAAATTGGTCTAACTTGTGGAAAAAGGACTTACTGTTAGGCTTGTCAGGTCTGTTTTCATGAAGCTTTACCCAGGTCAGCACCATATAACACAATAGCCAAATCCCTAGCTCATTGAGAAAGGTCATTAGTTATGAAAATGTAATGAGATGGGCATATCATGTGCTGTTTGCAGTACAGTGGTACCAAAGTCCAGTATGGAGAACAGATATAATATTCATAGTCTTTCTGTCATTGTATTACAGGCTATGGACCTGTTTGATATATCTGTCATTGTATTACAGGCTATGGGCCTGTTTTATATATCTGTCATTGTATTACAGGCTATGGACTTGTTTGATATATCTGTCATTGTATTACAGGCTATGGACCTGTTTGATATATCTGTCATTGTATTACAGGCTATGGACTTGTTTGATATATCTGTCATTGTATGACAGGCTATGGACCTGTTTGATATATCTGTCATTGTATTACAGGCTATGGACCTGTTTGATATATCTGTCATTGTATTACAGGCTATGGACCTGTTTGATATATCTGAGGACTTTGGGTCTCTTCATGAAGGCCTGTCTCGTATCCAGTGTCCAGCGATGGTGATTGGTGTCCAGACAGATATCTTATTCCCGATCTGGCAACAGAGGGAACTTGCACAGGTCCTTCAGGAGGCTGGTGAGTCCTCAGTAGAAATGCCAGTGTTTCAGACAGATAATAATCTTATAGATAAGGGTTCAGACTTTTTCTATAATATAGATAGGGATTCAGACAATAGTAGATTTTACTGTTTGCATTTGGCAGCTTAGGGAGTTGGCACAGGTCCTTCAGAAGGCTGATATACCTGAGACAGAAGAATTTAGGCCCCCATTTTCTAAGATTTGATAGGCTGACTGTGTATCAATTACAATGTTTCAGACTGTAGAATCTGATTGCCTTGTACGTGATTGGTTTGAATAGCTAAAACTGGACAAAGTGTATGGTTATATTTAGCCAATATAAAGTGTATGGTTATATTTAGCCAATATAAACAACCTAAGTGACTAGAACTGTTGATTTCTCAAACTGAGTTACTTGGTCCCTTCGAAAGTCAAGTTATAAGGATTCAGGCTACAGCTGAAACTGTATCAGGTCCTTCAGGAGACTTTTTAGTTCTCAATAGAAGAGGCAGGTCACCTTTCCTCTTTAATGTGTGAGAAACTTAGTTTGAAGTTTGTGTTAGTGGTTTGTACAGATTTTTCATAGCTTTGTACAAAGTTACTTAACTGGCCTCTTTCAGAAGGTTGATAATTTCTCATTTTATAACAGTGATTAGTGTTCAGAGACATACTTTGTTTCTTTTGTAGCAACTGAGGTAGGAAAAGTCCTTCAGTAGACTGGTCAAGTCCTCCATAGAAGAGTTAACTCCCTACTTTTATTTTTCTCTATTTCCTAAAATATTTTAAGTACTCGGTATTATGTAACATTGACTAGGAAGAGAGCTTTTTTTCCACATATGATAATTAATAGAACTGGATCAAGTCACAGAAGCTGTTGGTCCTCAGTAGGTAAGACATGTCAGCTGTTTGTACAGTGTAGTAAGCTTATTTGATGAAAGTGATACAGAAGTTTCAGATATCTTTTTCCATGTATGGCAATAGATAGAACAGGTTGAGGTGTATAGGAAGCGTTCAAGTCTTCAGTAGACTTGGATCAAATTTGTCCTGACCTATTCTGCACATGTGAATGATGTGCTGGTGACAGGAATGGAGGGATAGATTAATCCAGAGAGAAACTTGCTAAGTCTTCACCTCTCTAAGCATAGGGGATATATTTATTACTTTTTCAACAGCTTGAACAATGGCACTCCACTCTAGCCAATCAGTTGAGATTGCCAATAAGCCATCCATGTCTAGACAAACTCTTCCTTCAACCGTGGCTCCTTTCAGGGCTATCCTCTGAGTACCCATTCCACAATGGCAATCTCCTATCACAATCAACTGAGTACCCATTCCACAATGGCAATCTCCTATCACAATCAACTGAGTGCCCATTCCACAATGGCAATCTCCTATCACAATCAACTGAGTGCCCATTCCACAATGGCAATCTCCTATCACAATCAACTGAGTGCCCATTCCACAATGGCAGTCTCCTATCACAATCAACTGAGTACCCATTCCACAATGGCAATCTCCTATCACAATCAACTGAGTACCCATTCCACAATGGCAATCTCCTATCACAATCAACTGAGTGCCCATTCCACAATGGCAATCTATCACAATCAACTGAGTACCCATTCCACAATGGCAATCTCCTATCACAATCAACTGAGTGCCCATTCCACAATGGCAATCTCCTATCACAATCAACTGAGTGCCCATTCCACAATGGCAGTCTCCTATCACAATCAACTGAGTACCCATTCCACAATGGCAATCTCCTATCACAATCAACTGAGTACCCATTCCACAATGGCAATCTCCTATCACAATCAACTGAGTACCCATTCCACAATGGCAATCTCCTATTACAATCAACTGAGTACCCATTCCACAATGGCAATCTCCTATCACAATCAACTGAGTACCCATTCCACAATGGCAATCTCCTATCGTAATCAAGGGATATGATCTCAGACTTTGTTCAAATCTAATAGAAGAGATCATTTAGGCTGTAACAAATTAATAAATTAATATCCAACTTGCAGTCCAATTCTGACGTATCCATGACTTGCAGTTTATGATAACACTAACTTCAGCATGTGTGTGTGTGTGTGTGTGTGTGGTTTGGATTTTTAATATAGCTTTAACAATTTTCCAGTCATATCGTTATGATGTCTGCATTATGGAAGTTTATATTGGTGTGTAGCACTGGGGCATCATACTGTAGACATGTAGCATCACGTCCCACCCAGTCACATTATTCTGACACCAGGCACACCAGTCCTAACTCTAGCCTCTAAATGCTGAGTGCCAAGCGAGGCAGCTGCTAGTACTATTTTTATAAGTCTTTGATATGACTTGGCAAGAGTTTCACACTCATGACCTCCTGCATCTGAGGTGGACACTCTAACCACTTAGGCCACCAGAGGGGTGAGTTTGCTACATACTTTATCCACAGATCTGAACTATATGCAGTTCCGTTCTGATGGTTTAGTTGTTTTAATGACACAGCTTTCTGTCACTAGTCAACCAGGAATAACTATTCATTCCTTCTCCTTGATCAGTCTATCAAGAGAAGCCAAGATGCAGGACCTGTATGTACCCTCAGATGTTGCCTGAGATGTACAAACAGCTACATCATCTGCAAAAGACTAATTCTGCCACTGAAGGGAGGAATGCAAGACATAACCGCATAAGCACTAGCCACTTGTCTAAAGGGAGTTATTAAAGCAGTGTTCTCTGAAGTCTCACAGGATCAGTTAAACGATGAAAGAAATGCAAGCAATATTCATGACCCTAGCCTTGAATGTAATACATGTATTTCAGTTTGGGACATAGTTGTGTCAACTGGCACTCCCAGTCTGCCTTCTCAAGTTTCTATTTGCATGACATGATGTTACTAAGGAGAAAACTAAATCTTGTTGGATTGGTGGTAGCTGCGCAGACAGACCATTACACATTCATGAAAGCACAACCTTTGACCCAGATATGAATATGCCACTTTCACAAGATTTGCCTGGGAAACTTTTGATGGTGAAACAAACATCAAGTGTGAAATCCCACATAGATCTCCTGCAAATGTTTTAGTAATATATGTTTCGCAAATAATACTTCAGTGACCACATTACAAGTAATCCCTGCCTCCCTTCCCTGAAATGGATCCTTTAAAGAGTCACTCAGATTAAAAAAAGCTGGTTTAAACCGGGTATGAAGGTAGCCACCTAGCGGGTGGAAAGGAGATATTTACCTGTAAGAATTGGTTCCATAGTTCTAAATAGTATATAGACATCTGTCCTTCTGGGAGGGCCGGATTTGGAGGTAGCAAAGAAAGTTTTTCTAGTGTAATTTGGTCAGGTAAATATTATTCCTTTACCTCATGGAAGCACCTTTGGATGCCTCTACTCCATTCTCATGGAAGCGCCTTTGGATGCCTCTACCCGATTTGCATGGAAGTGCATTTTGATGCCTCAACACTATTGTCATGGAAGTGCCTTTTGACATCTGCTGCAAATATCTGCCATTTTTAGCTGGTTTTCATAACACCACCTTTGGGGAAAACCCCTACTAGATAAATACATTCCTTGATCTGAATGACAATTATGTCAGATCACATTGTCGCTGCTTAAGCTTTAGTTGTAATCTGCTATTTAAAGTAACTGGGTCGTATTCTCCACTCTCCAAAATGGAGGCTATCAATTTTCTGTACTTTCTTGAGTTTGCATGATTAGAATCATTACTATGAAAGCTTCAATAATTTTAGATAAAGCTCTGATATTGATGTAGGAAACAATTAGTTTCTCTAATTTATCAAATGCAGATGATTTAGTGATGTAGACATAGACAAATAACTTGTAAATTTCGAGTATGAGAAATGGCAGCTATGGTTGGTCACACGGCTACAGTGGCTTGATGGTGAATGAGTTCTCTCAAGATTTTAAAGCACATAAAAATTCTTCCTTGAAAAATAATTATACAGCTATAATGATCGGTGTTTACTCTTAGCTCTTTCTACACATAATAGATGTGTACCAAAAATGCAAAATGGTTAAAATTGATGCTGAATGTAACATATACTACACTGCTTAACAGTTAACAGGCAGGCCTGTGTGTATGGGGACAAATAGGTAGTGTGTTCTATTTATAGCGCACTGCACTGTGTAACTTTGGTGCATGTATATTAACGGAATACAAAGTCATACACTCAGTGAGGTAAAGGGTTATTGGAGAAGCATAATTTACGAAAATATAATTTGCTTTCTTTCAAGACATTAAGTTAGGTGAATAGGAATTCAGCTCTTCTTTTTTCTATGAAGAGTTTAAGCTAGGTGAGGAGTAATTCTATGTTTTTTGAAGCAAAATTAATACTAGGTGAAGAGTAATTCAACTCATGTTTTCCAGGAAGTCCACACTTGTTTACTTTTGTTCAGACTGTTTCCATTTTTGGTATTAGTATGATAGCAGTAGAATAAAAAATGTTCCATTCTTAGACTGGTAAAGAAACATTCTATCTGTATTTTACTTGTATTTCTTTCTTTTGTCCAACACAAATAAGAGAATTATAATCTATAATTTTTCTATTTCCTCTTTGGTTAGTTTGAATTTAGTCCTGCATCATGAAGGTTACATTAACTGGTTTCATATTCGGCCACAGGATTTGCACATGCTTCTTGTGTGCAAAATATTTATGTACAAAAAGAACTACATTTATATAGGCATAATGATGATGATAAACATTTTCCTGTGTGCAAACATTTGTTGGATAACTCGGGGGAAAATCTTTGAACCCTCAGGCACAACCTTATTCCTCATTGTTTGGTAAAAGTTTGCTCACATCCAATCATGTACAATTACTATAATATATAATAATCATAACAAATGAAGTGTTCACAACATTATTTATTTTCATTTTCTAAATTTAATTGTTCCATCATTGACCTGAAAAGTTAAATTTGTGGTCTTGAAATTTTCAGGAAATAATGCTGTGACATTCTATGAGTTGAACTCCATTTATGGCCATGATACTTTTCTGTTAGATCTGAATGGAGTTGGAGCTGGTGTCAAGGTGAGTTTAAAATATAGCAAACAACAGATACCATGCACTTTTGTATGCACAGTGATGAATAATTATGAACAAAAGGTCAAAGTGATCTGTTTTTCACACTTAAGTGGCTGTGTGAAATATTTGTATTTAGCTCAGATTTTCTACAGTTTTATATAGTCATGATACTTGACATAGACGTTCCTTTTTGAGAATAGTCAGTCATGAAAAGTAGGTCACTGAAACACTTTTCATGCTCAAGTGACCCTCATGGTATTTGAAATATGTCTTCATGTCTCTGTGTAATGAAAATAATCAGCCCTTAATGTATCTGGATGTTACTATTTTGCATTATCCAGAAGGATAGGTATTTGGGTCTGCAGTTTTTTATTGTTATGTGCAGCTAAGTATAAACTGCATGTTGAAAATAATGACTGGTCTGTGCATGTCTTTACAGTCTTTGAATGTTTTCCATGGTTTTCTTTTGTGTGCATTGACATAAATTAATGATGCAATTTGTAGAGAGTCAGGGTTGGTGATGTCAACTGTCTTATGAGTTTGAATGACATCTTTGAAAATCAATAGATGCAGTTCACAGTTACCAGTACTCATTGAAAGATGGATTATTGAGCAGATGTGAATTTAGGATTTTGTTCTACTGGCCCTGATGATGAAATGTTTTATGTGGATATTACAGGATTTTTTAACATTTTAAGTTGCCCCCATTATTCTAATACCAAATGAGACACCTGTAGGTGTGCAGGGTTCCCACACTTGTCTGGAATTCAGGAAAAAGTCTTAAATTTGAAAATTGGTTTTCCAGGACTTGAAAAGGTCTGGAAAAATTAAAAAATGACTAAAAAGTCTCAAAAAAGTCTTGAATTTTTGTTGTTCTCTTTCACATGATGTCATTAACACCCTTTTTCCCTTCACTAAGTTTAATTGTCACATTGGGTCCTGGACAAGACATTCTGTCATAGTTCGAACCATGCATCAAGGACGTTTTACAACTGTATGTTTAAAATATGTGCTACTTAGACAATCCTAACGGCTGAATCCTAGTGCGGTTCATATAGGTGATTCAGTTCGGCATATAGGCCTACTGGCTGATGATAGGATGATAATTTATTTTAAAGCTATGAATTACATCAAATTCATGGAGCTAGAAAAGTGTTAAAAATGAGCATTTTAGACGAAGCAGCTTTACTGAAGTTGAGCTTTGAACTGAGTAGGTCACACATGTAATCATAACCGGAACTGATGTCATTTTGAAAGCTCAAAAATATATTACACTACAGATGTATGTCAACTTTTTGACCAAAATCAGCACACCATATAACAAATTCATAACTTTTCAAACACTAGATATGTAATTTTAATAGGTCTGATCACCAGTATAAGAGGTGTAAACTTTTGGACTATTCATTAGGTGTTTATTAGCAGAAATCTCCGCACTTATAAACACGGATTAACTATGTCTTATTCTTGAGGGGTGTTTTAAAGTATTGCCAGGATATTATATTTGCTGCATAGTTTTCAGGTAGAAGAATGAGTTCAGTTTAAACAATGAATAGTAACACGGATTTATATTCTTTGATTCACTTGGATTATAAATTGTTTTTGGAGTAAATGAGTGCAAGGTGAATTCTAATGTACAATCGGGGATGATTTACCACCAAATTATCCTGGATAAGAATGACATGCGGATGTAAGTTTTCACTGTCTTCTGAATTCACTTGAAGAAATGCATAGATATCTCAAATTTATTTAATTTAGTGTACTTTAAAAAGTGTTTATGTTTTGAACATGTTTGCAAATTCCTAAAGTCCGGAAAACTGTGATTTCAATTTTTAATCAGCTTTTGGCATAATATCTTAAGGTTTATGAGTGGAAAAAGAAAACAAAAACATAAATATGTAATAATGGGGGTAAATCCAAAAAGTTAACATGCAGTTCTCCTTAAAAATACATCATTCAAAATACCTTGAGCATAGTATAGCCTTATAAGGGTTCAGATTAATTTAATAAATAATCTAAACATACAGTTATGAAGTAAATACATTATTTGGTCAAAATATCACTATGAGAACAAGTGATTTAAGAAAGTGAAACGTAAGCAGAGCTTATATTAGTGAAAATTCTTATTTTGGAGCAAAAATATCAAAAAGACATTATCCATGAGCAGTGAAAAAATGTACTTAATAAACATAAGGAACAGTTTCCAAACTTGTTCCAGCCGGCTAAACTAGTTATGTATATGCCCCATCAGCAGGGGCATCTCAGCATGGAACAGTAAGCTCAGAAAAATCAACAGATTAATGCTTATGCAACTAGAGGTACCATCTTTTAAAGATTTTTATTTCATTAGGACCCGAACAGAGTGTAGCTGGAAGAAAGGTAGATGGATATTGTAGTGTTAGGTATATAGTGAACTATGGCCATTTCCTCCTCTCCCTCCTTTTTTTTCCCCCCTCTTATTTTCATAACAAGTGGGTACCCCCTCCCCCCCATTAGATAAAATCCTGGCAGCATCTCTGAAATGAAAGCACTGGAGTTGCAGCTGGAGAAGAAAGCATAGAAGCTAAAGGGCAATGGTTAACATCTGGTTTACAATGACTTTCATTTCCCTTTCATATTACATTTATTTGTTTCTGTATGGTTTTGTGTTTGTTTCTTGTATTTAAATTAGTAACTGAAGCAGAACACTTCATACCGTGAGTAGTCATCGAAAACTGAAAACTGGTCATTGAAAAATCATTGAAATTCAGCTCTCCTGATCTGTATTAACCCTGTTTATGGATTATTTCATTAATTAAATTTTGTGTTGTGCTAGTGAGTTTTCATTTTAATTTTATTGGATTATATTTGATTTGACATTCTTGGATCGATCTTTTTGTGTGCCTGGACAGTGGAATGAAAGAATGCCTGGACATTGTGTTTGTAACCCTTATAGGAAGAAGCTGTTGACTTTAAAGCCTGGATAGGTCCTTCCAAACCCAAGACTAAAGCATCATGTTGGCTATGCAAGTCAATAAACTTGTCACATTATTCACATTATTAGGCTGAGAAATTTTATTTTCAGGTCTGGAAAAGGTCTTAAATCATTTTCTAAATTTGTGGCAGGAACCCTGGGTGTGCAAAGCCTGGGAGATTTAAACAGCTTTTACCCTCCCCCCCCCCCGAAAGCTGCTGCGCCAGCGGTTTTGTCACCACAGCTATCATACCTCCTGTTTTGGCAGAAGCACATATCTTATCAGGCATCCACAGCCATAGCTAGTTGTTTTCAAGAGCTCTGAGTGTGTTTTGGCTGTTGGCAGTCATTCAGTTTGTTTTGTTGCCACTTTCATGATGGTGACATAGGCGTGTGCTTTGTAAGACATAGTCCATATTTTGTTTTATAAAGTTATATACTTGTACTCGGCAAAGATGAGCTTAAACTCACTCTCTGAGACCACATTGTCTTGCATGAACTTTTAAATATGATCTGTGATAATATTCAGCTTGGTTGCCTTCCGGGAGAGTCGACCACAAGCCAGAGTTGTGACACTAAGGGCATCCACAATTGGGGCATTAATTATGGTTGACAGATTCGTGATGCCCATCAAACTGGTGCCCAGAGACATAGCTGTTGGTGTGGTGTTAACACCATCCTCCATGTTTTCTGTGAACTGGTACTTTTGAAAAGGCTGTGGCACTGTTTGGCCTCTGTTTGAAAGGCTTACCTCTGACATTTGTTTTCTGGCAAAAATTTGGTGGGTATTTGAATTAACACTAAACATCAGCATAAAAGACAAAAATTGAAAAATTATAGAATTTCACAGTATGACTGTAGCAAAGGTTTTTCACATTACGTAAATAG
Source organism: Megalonaias nervosa (assembly GCA_016617855.1). Lineage (NCBI taxonomy): Eukaryota > Metazoa > Mollusca > Bivalvia > Unionida > Unionidae > Megalonaias > Megalonaias nervosa. Next base: position 5,596 of record JAECUM010016533.1, on the reverse strand, counting down.
CATAAAACAGTGGAGATGTCAATTTGTAAAGTTTTTGTAACTCTATGATCGCAAACACTGATCCTGTTCTTTTTCTCCAAATCCTGATTTTTTTCCTCTGGCATCCAGATTTTCATTCCACTGAAGGTGGCAGGTCTGTAATCATGATAATTTCATAAGACAAATACATTCTAATATAGATAAAGTTAAAAAAGTTAAAATGATATGATCAATCATTGTCAGACACAGAAATTAATATTATTGAAGATCGGGTGTTCAATCACTTATAATTAAAACATAATACTGGCTCAAAATTATGTAAACACCAGTGAATGAATGTCAGTAACCCGCTTGTGCTTGATATTTTGACTGCTGTAGGCAATTATTAATCGTTCAATTTTGTTATGACTCATTGGTCATAAACTAAGTAACAGAAAGAAGCAAAATAAACAAGTTTTGTAAAACTTAACAAAGAACTTAATTATGAAAGTTATACAATGAAAATTTAAGAGGAACTTACAGTATTATGAATTAAATCCAAAATAATTCTGGACACTGTATCACAAGTCCTAAAGAATCAAATGTTCTCAATAAATTCCAGATTCTCAAATGTTCTGGTTTGCCACCAGTACTGATGTATGAAAATGGCATTGTCCAGAACTCCCTTGAATAAATCCCAATAGACCAAGGATAATATTTTAGTCCAGTGAGAACTTTGTAATTCCAACAGATAGTCCAAACAAATGTATCTTCTCAAATTATTTCTAACTACAACATTAAACACATCTGCAGACTGATTTTAACATGTGAAATAAGAATCCGAAATAGGATTGATTCCAAAATAGGAATGAATTAATTGCTTAGTTCTCTCCTAATGTACACCTCCAAGAGTTTGTTACAACTATAGGATGCAATATACCCCATGTGACAGACCTTACTACTCAATCTTATATTTCAAAATACCTATTCATGTGACCTACATCTCACAGGGTTCATACAGTCTTTGAAGGTCTTTGACAGTTTGGGAAAAATGAGGTAGCATTTTCAAGGCTTTGAAAGTTTGGGAAAATCAAGCAGATTACCCTGAGGTCTTTAAAAGTCTTTGAAAATTGAAATAAACCCAAACATTTTAAATTTCTTTCCATAATCACAAATAAAATTGTCCAAGGTTGTTAGATTCGGATGTAGTCGAGTTTTCCTGGTTGCTTTCTTTTGATGACCTGTTCAGTTTCATCATAATATTGTAGTTTTTTGCATTCGTTGTTTTCTCATATAACATAACTTGTATACAAAATGTTAGTGAAAATAGGTCTTGGAAATCTATGTTTGTGGTCTTTGAAAGTTTGGGAAAAGTCTCTGAATTTATTATTCAGAATTCTGTATGAACCCTGTCTCAATACTCAACTACCTAACTTTAACTAGCCAACCATAAGTAAATCCAAACTTGAAACATGTTTATTATTAGAAACTTGGCATCTATTTATAGATCCTATGCAATCTGCAAGCACTCTTAATACCTTAAAATAGACTCTATACCCGTGTACAAAATTAGCTGTGTTGCAAGTTGGGCAAGAAATTATCCTTTCAATTCAGGGTAAAAATGCCAGAGGTCAAGGTCAGTTACTGAAAGAAGAAAAATGGTTTCCACACAACAACTCAGTTTTGCATAATCTGTGGTTACAACATGTCTTATTGGATGGCTTAAAAACATTAGTTCTGTGTTACAACATGTCTTGTTGGATGGCTTAAAAACATTAGTTCTGTGTTACAACATGTCTTGTTGGATGGCTTAAAAACACTAGTTCTTTGTTACAACATGTCTTGTTGGAGATACCTCAATCTAACTTTGTGGATGGCTTGCACTTGTAAGGAAGAAAGCTATTAACTTAATGGATGGCTTGCACTTGTAAGGAAGAAAGCTATTAACTTAGTGGATGGCTTGCACTTGTAAGGAAGAAAGTTATTAACTTTGTGGATGGCTTGCACTTGTAAGGAAGAAAGCTATTAACTTTGTGGATGGCTTGCACTTGTAAGGAAGAAAGCTATTAACTTTGTGGATGGCTTGCACTTGTAAGGAAGAAAGCTATTAACTTTGTGGTCCAAAAGCTCACTGTTACTGGAAAAATGGTTTCCACATTAATAACATTAGTTCTTCATGACAGATCTCTCTCAACCTTTGGATGTGTACTTTGGGTAAGGAAGAAGCTTTTCCATTTTAGTGTCAGGTCATAGGTCAAGGTCACTATGGCTGAAGGAAGAAATATAGTTTCTGTGTACAAGTTTCAGTTATTTACATATGCCGTTAAGCTTGGGGCTGTACTGTTCATGGTACAAGCTTGGATTAAATTATTTGCTGCCATACTTTGTAAATATTATTGAGGTCTGGTGACTGTGATGGCCAGATTGATGACTCGTTATCATTTTCCACTCTTTAGTCATGTTAACATGAACTGAACAATTATCCCTCTGAAAAATCCACTCTCCCATCATAAACTTTTTTTTGCAATTACTTGCCATGAATTTTCAAGGATTTAGATATACTTGCAAGAGTCAATAGTGTCCATAGCTAGTGTCAGATGTACTAGTCAGAGTTAATAGTGTCCTTAGCTAGTGTCAGATGTTACAGTACTAGTCATAGTCAATATTGACCTCAGCTATGGTCAGATATACTTGTCAGAGTCAATATTTCCTTTAACCAGGGTCAGATATACTTGTCAGAGTCAATATTTCCTTCTACCAGGGTCAGATATACTTGTTGGAGTCAATATTGCCCTTAGCTAGGGTCAGATTTCCAATACCATTGCTTTCTCCAGGCTGCACTTTTACATCTTTTGTCAGTAAAATTTGACAATATGCCATAAAGACCACACAGAAAAATAACTATATTTACCATTGACATACTTGTGCTCTGTGTCCCAACTATTAGGCAAGTCAATGAAGTTTTCAAATCAATTGATTATATCACTTGCGAATTGCAACAAACATTTAATTGATCATCTTTTCATGATTACCTTGAGCTTTAAGGAGTTTTAGTTGCTCAGTTGGTAGAGTGGCTGGCTCACAATCAAATAACCATGGGTTTTTATACTCAGCCAGGTCAGATGGTGTCAGCTTCTGCCATGTCCTTGGGAAAGGCACATTTCTTTAGCATTATATTGCCAATGTGTTAAAAATATTGCTACAACCCACATTAATGAAACAAACTGAACCTGCTTTCACAGAGCTCAAACAAGTCTTTTATAAGATCATTGAATTGTTGAATATGAGATTCTAGCCATTGAGATATTTTTCTAGATCTAAAATACCTTCCATTTAATTCAGAGTTTAACTATAGGCTTCTAATCATCAGTTCTTGAATTACCTTGATGTGCAATTCTAATCATCAGTTCTTGAATTACCTTGATGTGCAATTCTAATCATCAGTTCTTGAATTATCTTGATGTGCAATTCTAATCATCAGTTCTTGAATTACCTTGATGTGCAATTCTAATCATCAGTTCTTGAATTACCTTGATGTGCAATTCTAATCATCAGTTCTTTAATTACCTTGATGTACAATTCTAATCATCAGTTCTTTAATTACCTTGATGTGCAATGTTATGTTTATGTCAACAGGGAGGTCTAAAAATAGTCCTTGCAATAAATGTATGATTTGATACTTTAGATGTTCATTATTACTCATGGAAACAATTGAGAATAATTTCTTCCATGCTGTGACCATTTCATATTGCCTTTAAACAAATGACATACATTTACTTAATTTAGGTGACTACCCATTTTCTCTCTCTCTGTCTCTAAATATTTATATGTGGTCTTAAAAAAGAAAAAAGATTTAACATTAGAATCATGTTAAATAATGTAGATTTTCAGAATATTTTACAAAGTTACAGCTAAAATTGTGACATCTAAATATTTTATATGAGATGTTTGCAATGTCCTGATTCAGAGTTTGGGGCTAGATTTTAGATTTCCTTTTGTCAGATTGACTTTAAATATACATCTGTTTGGTCAAGATATCAAATGGACAGATAGAACTTTGCAGAAAGTAGAATAGGTTTGCTATTTCTCCCATGTTGCAGTCAGTTAGCTGAAATCTTGGTCTGAAAGTAAATTAAAAGTAGCACTTCAGTTGTCACTCCTCTGCCATGTGCATGTGGAACGGAAAATTAGAAATAACTTTCTTAAGAAATATAACCAACTAGTATTGACAACAATTAATCAAGAATCTGACTTGCGTCCATTGACTTAGAAGTAATCAAGGAACTTTTTGCCTGTGAGACCAATGAAATAACTCTGATTTACTAACTGCTCCTTAATTATTAATGGATTTGTATCTAGCTTTCCTCTTCTCCAATCTCAGTTGACACCACTGAAACAATTCGGTGATTAAATAACTGCCCCTTAATTATTTATGGGATCAACCAGGTTTACATTATATACAATGTATCTAGTTTTCCTCAGCTCCAATCTCAGTTGAGACCACTGAAGCAACTCGGTGATTAAATAACTGCCTCTTAATTATTTATGGAATCAACCAGGTTTACATTATATACAATATATCTAGTTTTCCTCAGCTTCAGTCTCAGTTGAGAATACTGAAATAACTTAGTGATTAAACAACTGCCTCTTAATTATTTATGGGATCAACCAGGTTTACATTATATATGATATATCTAGTTGCAGGTTCCTCATATCTACAATAATTACAAAAAGTTAGTTTGTCTTGTATATTACAATCTGTAGAACATTTATTGCATCTTAAGCAAATATTCAATTTTTTCAGGGGTTTCTGGAAACACATTTGAAAGAGACTGGCTGGTTGACAAAAACCTCCAAAGATGTGAAGGTCAATTTCAGTCATACCAAAAACCGTGTTTACTACTGAATGGCACATGGAAGAATGTTAAATTCGAATTACTTCATTTGACAAGTTATAACCATTTGATGATGTGTGCAGCACTGGGTGGCAAAGCTTCATTCATTTATTAGAGTTTCTTGTGTTATTTGACAAACTGTTTACATAAGGAAACTCTGTTCTGGTAGTGGTATAGTTTTTCATATTTTGTGTTGTCTCAGTAAACAAAATAATTTATACCAGGGTCTGGATTCCTGGAATTAATACTCCACTTTGTGTAGCACTAGTTACTGTCAGATATTGAATTTTCATTTTCTTCTGGACAACAGTGTATATCAGATCACTTGCTAAGGGAATTGAAACCCTCAGGTTCCTCTGGTGGGTTCAGAATTGTCAATTCAAAATTGTTCCTTGAATTTCTCCAAGTGTTCTTGAATTTCTGCATGTGTTGTGTTTATTTAGTTAAGTATACTGTACATGGTGAATTATGGCATGAGTTTTTTTATGGTAGTTGCTTCATCCAGTACCACATCAGGTTGTGTGCCTCTTTTCTCGCGATTGGTTAATATTGAGCTGGATGAGCTTTGCATTATGTACCCAGTCCAGTTTACTAGAGTTATTTCCCTTATAATTAAATGTAATCAGTGAAATTTCACCCTATTATATAATTAAAGCTGCTATTCTTTGTTACATGACTGTTAATCATTGGCCACAGTGAATAAACAAAGAATCAACACTCAAACCTCTGTAAAGTTAATTTTG
>JAECUM010016532.1:0-79570 GCA_016617855.1 Megalonaias nervosa | reverse complement strand
ATATATATATATATATATATATATATATATATATATATATATATATATATATATATATATATATATATATATATATATAATGTGTCACGGTACAATGCATCAGATGCAATTTTACGAACGTAGGATTAGTGTGACACGAAAGGAGGAGAACACTCGTTAGAAATATTACATACATTTTCTTTCAACATCCAATAAATTTCATGGGACCGTAATTCAAAGATTAAAATTTTGCATATATTTTCTAATATGTTCCGGCAATATCTCCAAAAACATTTCAAACATCGCAAGATTTCAACCTGTCCACATCTCATCTTGATGAGAAGTACCACATCTGTTTACTGCAGCAATGTATTATTGATATCATTGGGAATTTATATCTGTTTTATGTACATATTTAGCGTGCCATGTTCAAAAGAAGCAAGAGAAGGGGAAAAAAGAGGATGATGGATACCAGGAAATAAAATATTTTAAAAGGTACCATTCACGTGGTAATGTAATTCTGCAGACATTGTTATCGGGTTAACTAATTTATTTCATGCTTCATTCATATATCAACAAAATAAAATTTGAAACTACTAATGAATACAATTGCGGGGGAAAAGTTTTGCAACAGATTAAAGAAATTTTTATACTTACCCCTTGGTTCCGAGAAATTACAGGTACCGTCGTTATTGACAAAATCAAAAGCAGATGCCGTAAAACCTTCTCAAACTTGGTCATTTTCCAGTCTAAATATGAAAGAAACAATATTAGCTTCACAGTATGACGTTCTATGTTTGAACAATTCCTTTTATGTGCTGATGTTTTCGAAAAGTCTGAAGAAATAAGATATTAAGTTAACCACTATATTACTTAATTAAGTCAACCACCATATTACTTAGGCTTCAATAACTGAAGACATTTTAAGCAGGTTTGTCGAGGAAATAATATTTCATATTTGTTGGTGAGGATAATTAACATTAATTAATTTGTTTCAAAATTTGTCCACGTAATTTCAAATTTGCTTAATTTCTGTTTTGTTTCTTTTCAAGTCTTTTATAATTAAATATTATCTTAATTTCTTAACACTGGGCTACTCTTTTTTTCAAATATGCCTCGTTTGTAAGTTCTTGTCTTCGACAGCGTCATATGTATCTACTTTACTAATAAAAGGTTGATTAGGGACACAGATATGCAGGACCCGACTTTGTTCTGCCAGAAGAATTCTTTCATGTATTGATTCAAGACAAATTTGTAATTCAGTTTGGACTTTACAGAAGAAGACATGTTATAATTTCTTGTAACCATAACAACCTTTATATTTGCCAGTATAAAAAGAATCTTACATGACTTTTACTGATAAAATAGTACATGTTTGCTCGCACCAAAAGAAGAGGGAAATATCGTGTTTCGTTAAGCTTAGATAAAGTTTAGAAGTGTATTTGATATTTTATTACAACTAAAGCTGGAAATAAATAATACTTTCAAAACTTACCTTGCAGTGTTTTTGGTCGACTCTTCCTTGAAAAACTTCCTTGAACGCAGAAATCTTTTATACCATAAATTTAAAAATAGTCTCAAAGTTTGTTTTAAAATGTTTCGAACCTCACAAAAGTATCAACAAAGTTAACTTGTTCGCAGTTAGGCAGTGGTTTGTCTACTGAATTGCAATGTTAGCGACTGAACGCATTATTTAAGCTCTTGTACAGATGGTGACATCACAATGTTGGGTCTACCACGTGTTTTCATTGCCAATGATTTTGCATTACTGACGAAACCTCCCATCCAATATATTTCTCTGGTTCATACTAGTAGCTAATATTGGCCAATGATATCGCTTGTTACACAACATTTGCTATGAGGTCAGTCATATGATGAATGGTTTCACGAATGTCTCGAGGAAATGTGCATATATTTTCTTTGTTCAATAGAATAGGAGTGAAACGCACTGAAGTGGCCGACGTTTTTGAAGCCTACGGAAGTAATGTGAGGTTCCCCCTGAGCAACGTTCCTATTGCTGCATACGTGTTGCCTAAAACAAACCTTTCAGCCGAAATATAGTACAATATTAGTTTGCATTGCTAATAAAATCGTCACTTTATGTATGAGTTAGTACTTACAAGTCGGTTAAGGACAGTTAATGTTCTGACAACTCGTCCTATTTTTCACCGATCGCTAAACCATCTTTTACTTCCCGGAAAAACAAAAAAAGAAAAAAGAAAAAGAAGTGTATATATCAGACAAAAACTATCTTGTCACGGATTTTATTGAATGGCCAAGACGTCGAAATTAGATTAGCATAGGTTCTCTATTTGCACCAGAGAAAGAGATATGAACATGTTTTATAGCCAATACAAGTAAATATTGAAATATTTGTTACAAGTATCAATACATACATACATACATACATACATACATACATACATACATACATACATATATACATACATACATGCATACATACATACGGTATATCAGTCAATTATTCGGACCCAATCAAAAACATGACTAGAATACAGTATTAGGTTACGTGGAATGCCTCCTCAACGCAATAAAATTAAATAAACGAAGCAATTAAGTCCATCAAGTGTACGATATCCTACGATGATGGTCGTATGTTCTGAACACATTCTGTCATATGATGTGGAAGACAACATTCAAAGTTGACCTTTATTGATAACAACTTATGCAGTGATGGTGGCGACGAGTGGACTATTTACGAAAATATTAAAAACATGTTCATAAATGAACTATCTTTGATAAACTTCTTTATTACACTTGCCTGCTAAGGCGTTTCCCCTACGATTTCATTTGCTAAATGAAATCCTCCTTGAAATTAGTGTCATGCTGAAAAGGTTAGTCCGATACAAAGAATAGAATAGTCTTTGATTCAAGCACGTCCTGTAGTAACCACAGTAATTCAACATCAGTCAACATTAAATCAGTTCTGAGAAACAATAGTGTGTGTTTGTGTGTGTGTGTGAGTGTGTGTGTGTTGTGTGTGATTTGGATTTTTAACGTAGCTTTAACAATTTTTCAGTCATATCACTACGATGTCTGCAGTGTGGCAGTTTATTGTGATGTCTAGCACTGGGGCATCATGCCACAGACATGTAGCATCATGTTCTACCCAGTCACATTATTCTGACACCAGGCCGACCAGTCCCAACACTAACATCTTAATGCTGAGCGCCTAGCGAGACAGCTGTTAGTAACATTTTTATAAGTCTTTGGTGTGGCTCGAACCCTCGACCTCTCGCATCCAAGACGGACGCTCTAATCACTAGGCCACCGGAGCGGTAATAGTAATTGATTTTGACAGTCAAGTGTACCTTACTGTAGCAGATCCCAAAGCGGATTACGCCGTACAAAAGCTTGGCTGCAAAGACCAACCACATGATCCTTTGTAAATAGGTCAAACCACATGGTGTTGATCCTTTGTAAATAGGTCAAACCGATGATTCTTGCCGTGATGTCTGCTAAGAAGCGTAATGAGATTTTCTATAATAAGAAGTATAATACGATTTTGGAGTAGGAAAGGACTGTAGGAGCCTGTAAGCAGGGCATCGAAGTCGATAAAAGAAAAGCATGTTGTAAAGTATATTACCATTGTCATGAAATTAGAACAAAGGAAGCTTTCTTATATTTGATGTTGATACCAGCTCAGTATCGATAACGCAATATTGGAAAGACATTCACGATGCCTCAAACATGAACAAAGAGAAAAGACGGGCGAAACAGCAAATTAGTCCAAAGATCGACCCAAAAGAGGGCAACAATTTTTACTTATCGGGCTTGGAACTCTGTTGGGCAAACATTGCCGTACACACCTGTCATGGGGATTGGAACAAACATTTGTTGCAAGACTGCCTGTGATGAAGGAAACTAATTTTTCGTCCATTATGTAAACGGCATGAAATTTGGAGCGAAAAAATCACATGTACAATGTTAGTTGCCAAATAGCGAACAGATTTATTGAAGACATCTAGTAAAGGAGAACTCACGTCTTCCTCCAGTTACAAAGGTCCAGTATATCGTACCAAATGAAAAATGGTCTCATAAATTGACAAAGCCGAAACATTCCCAGGCAAAAAAACCCTGATAGATAGATAGATAGATAGATAGATAGATAGATAGATAGATAAATTGCAGTGTAATGACGGATACGATGAATCGAGAAACTAAAACATGTGGAAATGACATGGTTAGAATTAGCACTCAAATAGACACCTTGGAGCAATTGAAACAGAGGGCTAAACAAAATAACCAATTAACTTGGGGTTGGTGCCATGAAAACGAAATATTTCTGAGCCTTGTTTCTCATGGGGATTGGAAGAAAATATCATGCAAACATCCGGCCATAGAAAGCTCTATATGTTGCTTTTCAAAGTGGCATGTGGCTCGAAAAGTGAACTAGAAAGGTGTTCACAGAGCTCAAATGCCCTACCAACCTCATGTTTTGAATGCAGCTGCAGCTAAATGTGCATGAATAAGTAAGCTAAATGCAAATTCAAATAACTCAGTGTGGATAGATATATCGATATGAGTGACTATATTTGGTGGTATGGTGTTGAACTCGCCAAGATAAACCCACATACGAAGCTGCGGCTAGCGAGGTTTCAGAAACTGATCTGAACACACTACAATCGGAGTCACTGAAGCGTGAAATATAGATGACTGTGACCTAATATTGGTAGTTTGACGTTCTAGTTACGAGGACAAATCAACGTCCATAGCTGTGCATCTCTATAGTCAAAATAGCCTAGAAACTTACATAGACGCAGAACGTAAGTAAAGTCAATGAAGCGTACAATGTAGGTCACAGTGACCTGCCGTTTAAAGTATTGCAATAAATATCTGCATGCAAAATTGAATGACTGTAAACTACAAAACTAGAGAAATTAATCTGATGCAAAATTTAACCAACGCTACTGAAGCGTAAAACTGATTTCACATTGATCTACTTTCGAAACAATGGTGTTGCCTTTAACAAGACGCATGTGCATGAGAAGTTGCCTGACTCTGTGGCTAATAATGTCTAAACAAGACTGACCTAAGTGCACAACACAGGAGAAATCACTGTCACTTTGACCTATCTTTGATAGAATGGTATCGGACTCACCAAAAAACAAAGTTCCATGACTTTGAGATCATTAGTATATGAGAAATGTATGCAAACAAAGCTCTTTATATATGTCAGATGGACGGACAATGGCATTATTATATACCTCTTCCACATTTATAACGGGACACGAAAGTAGTCTGTCAACCCTTAGCCACCAAACTACAAAAGGATTCAGCTGAGACATGAAGAGAGTGAAGGTGTGGTCTTCTTCCAATCCTAAACGTATTGTATAAAATACTTAGACGAAGAGAACTTTCGACGGCGTTGATATTTGGTTATTTCAGTGCTTCTCACGGGATACATGGTAAAAATCAAGACAAAACTTGATTGAATGTACCAGAGAGGCATCAAGACAGTTTTGGACTAAGCATCGCTGATGAGATCCCCATATAAACTATTAAGTCACTTTCACAATCGTTAGCACGGAACATCCAGCTAAATCCTCGACCAGGTCTACCTCCCCATCTAAGGATCTAAGTCAAGTATTTATAGGTTACTGCATTTGTATGGGAAAATATGAACGAGTTTTTTGGATGGAAATACTGCACGACCTTGGGAGTGCAGTATATCCATCCGACAAAACGAGTTCATATTTTCCCATACAAATGCAGTAACCTTTTTATTATATGCTCATTTTCTTATTCTACCTAAGGCTTAATTATATAAACAAAAATACACTACACGAAACAAAGTAACTGAATGTATGCCGTATTCCAAACTAAATACACAAACGCAGATTCATCATTACACAACAACATTATTAATGTGCACATAACTCCGCCCAGATAAATTTGAACTTAGTCGCGCTAGACACAACTTTAGAAAGAAAATGACGTTTTGGCCTACTTAAAATTGAAATTTGGAGTCATATTGTGAATGAATGCGCACTGCAACAACTTTTCCATTTGATCTGGAATGAATAGATTTTGGTATTTTTGTCCATTCTACTAAATTTTGTATTATGGACTGGATTTATCTGTGCCAGTTCTACATGAAGTACATCGGATTTCATCAGCAAGGGAGCAGCGTGTTGACATCTGCAAGTGCGTTTCTGTTCTGTCATTGAATGTTTTAAATCATAATGTGGGAAAAATACGAAGTCTTTCAATTGCAATTATCAAAATGACGCTATGGAATATAATGTTTATTTCATTTTGAGTGCATGTGCAGTAAGGAGGATGTAATTGCACTTGGAATATAGTCGAAATTCCAGTACAATTTCGAAATGTGTAATCAAGCTTGAGAACCCATGACGTGGCTCATGTAATTTGGATTTGCAGAACTAAGAAAGTACATTAAGAGGAAATTCAGGATGTAAAACTTTAAGTATATTTTTTGCCATTCTTATTACCAGCTAAAGAAGACAGTTTATGCCTTGTCACTTGCATGTTATTTGTAGGGACCCAGTTATTGTAGGAAATCTGGCGTCTATCGCAAGCCTAAATCCGAAACATTGTATCAAGAAAGTTAACGCGGAATGTGGCAAAGCGGCTGGTATGTGGTAGTTTATTCAGAAACAAATTTAATAAACTAAAACGTAAAGCGCCTACTGCGTGAGTGTACACGATTTGTTTACAAAGTAGTTCCTAATACACTATTGGGCACACGTGAGTGCAATATGAAGTACACGTGAGTGCAATATCGTAAAATATTAACCAATTCTGACAATGTAAAGTTAACGGAGAAAAAAATGACCATATAATAATTGCAAATATGCTAAAGGTACTGGCTTTGAAAATTTGCTTGTATATAGTTCCCTTGAATATTAGAATGGATACTTTTCAACCTAACTCACGTGAATATTGGAATTCATTACTTCACAAGCCCGATAATGGATATAAAACAAAATACTTGTCCATTTATGATAAAACTTTGCTTCAACATCTTTACGTCCGTATCTACATGCGAGTGGTCTTATTTAGGTCCATATCCACTTTAGGTGGTCTTATTTACGTCCATATCCACTGTAGGTGGTCATATCCACTGTAGGTGGTAGCCAGACTCAGCTGATAGTTATCCTGAGTAGAATACCCTGGAACAAGATATTTTCGACGTAGTACAAAACAGCCCGACTCATAATGCAAGCGGTTATGCCTGTCATAATTAATTATCAAATGCACAAGGGATGAGCAAGCCACTATGTTTGCGGTATAATACTCATTCAGAGGCGACCTGAACGATCCTTTTCATTATAGACCACTATCCCTCATACGATTACCTTTATGAAAACGATCCTTTTCATTATAGACCACTATCACTCATATGATTACCTTTATGAAAACGATCCTTTTCATTATAGACCACTATCACTCATACGATTGTCTTTATGAAAACGATCCTTTTCATTATAGACCACTATCACTCATACGATTATCTTTATGAAAACGATCCTTTTCATTATAGACCACTATCATTCATACGATTATCTTTATGAAAACGATCGACTTTGCACGTACCATTTGGGAGTCATCCTAACTTGTCATTCTACTACTCGCCACCTCATCAATATTTATCATCAAATTTGTGGTACTTTTAATAATAATGACAGTATGTGTATGGTCTTCTGCGATATCTCCAAATGTGTTGACCTGGTTTGACATCGTGGTCTTTTGCACAGATTAGGAAGCAGTGGAATTAGACACCTAGCACTAAAATTCTTTAGAAGCTCTCAGTCTGAAAGAAAACAGTGTGTGCAACTAAGCTCATGTATGAAGGCAATTTACTTCAAGCAGGTGTTCCAAGAGCCAGTTTTAGGACGGTTGTTCTTTCTTTCATGCATAAACTATATTGTTTCTGTTTACTTAGTCAAAACACTGATCCTGAACCCCTACAAACCAAGAATAACAAATGGACAGTAACGTTTAATACACTAAAACCCATGTCTAACATATAGCTAGTAAGTTTAATACTCCAAAACCCATGTCTAACCAATAGCTAGTAACGTTTAATGCACCAAAACCCATGTCTAACCAATAGCTAGTAAAGTTTACTATTCCTAAAGTATTGCTCTTACAAAAAGCTAGTAAAATTTAATCATAACAAAAAAAGATGCATGCTCATTAAAACTAAATTGTCAATTTCCCTCCCAAATCTAGTCTTTGATAACGAAATACTTAACTTTATAGGATATTATAAACAATAGGAGTACTTCGTAGCAGTGATAGAAAATGGTCATATCATATACATAATCTATACAATTCTGTATATAAAATGGACGATATGGTCACCTGTGGCACTAAAGTTTAAATGAACCCGTAGTATGAGATTAAGTTTTAGATTTTGATTTTCACCAGTAACAAACAACATTACACCAGAAAGGTCGTTTCTGATTGGCTGATATTGGAAATTCAATTGTAAACTCAAGCTTCTAGTTTTAAGATTTGGAACATTATGCGACAGCAAATTCCAGTCTACGCAGTTGGCAGTTGGTTGTGCTTCAAATATGGGCAAATAAGATATAAACTTCCATCGCATCACTGGTCAATAAACATAACGTAAACAATAATCCTTACTTGGATTTCCTTCTAGATACATTTATTTTCTTTGAAATAAAAACGGCATTTAAATGGTCTCGTATTGTCTAATCTGTAACATAGTTCAAAGAAGTTAATTTTAAATATTAACTTACTAGCTATAATATCACGTGGTGTTATGGTTACAGTTAGTGTTTGTTTGCATGTCCTTGTTAATCTCAGTCATGTAAAAGACTTATATGCTTGAGTCCATAGTTTTCTTAAATTCGTCCATAAAACAATTAACTTTTTTTTCTTCAATAATTTCAATTAGGGTGTGATAAATACATTGTATATATCAAGGATCCAAAGCAGTGTCGTAGTTTATCACCACAGAGAAACAAACTTTAAAATTCAGAAGTACATTCTCTTGCGTCATTGTCACAAGCAACTTATGACAAGACAAGACAAGACAAGAATTTATTACAGTCAGGTTGTAAAGTTTAGAACATATGACGTATATAAGAAAAGAACATAAATATAACGTGTGATATCATGACATAATGCTTAATAAGGATATTTAAAAAAATGAAAACACAATCTGAGAAAACCTGCAAATATTTTTAAAACAGTCTGTGTTACCTGTATTCATCAATTAATTATAATATAAACATTAGTCCTTGAAATATAAAAATGAGGTATACATTTTCGTCTTTCATCATAAAAATATGAACACGACAAGAGAGTGGCATTCAGTACGGATTTGATAGAGTATACAAACATTAACACATCAATCAATAAGACATCTATGACGAGCTGATCTAAACTTAATTAAGATTTAGATACATTTTGGGGTGATGAGAGATAGAGCTTTTGTAATTCCAACCTTGTTTTAAATAACCTAAATTTAGACCTTTAGATAATGTATGTATGTTGTTAACCATTTAACTGACACAAATCTTTGATTTCCCCAAACTTAGCTTAAACCCGACATCATCTAATGTAGACTTTACTTCTTGTGTAGATTTATTGTCATAGGAATTATCACAAACAATGTTTTCTTGCGATAAAATACATATAATAAGACATTTTTTTTCTTCATGAATACTAACCAATAGTTTATCATGCGACTTTTAATGTTTAACAATTAAGGGGAACCGACCATGATTGCTGTAAACCATATATAGATATGGTACATTTTGACATTCAATGTACATCTAAGGAAATAAAGATCAGTTTGTTTGTTTTTCAATTATATCATATCGTACAATAACGAAATTTCACAAGCACATGTTAAACTCGGTACAATGGCTAGGTCGAACAGTTGCAGCTGACATTCAATAGGCAAAGCTAAATTGTGTACACGCTTTTTTAAGTAAATGCATGCCTTTATTAGCTATGGATACTATCATTTTCAGGCTTTGGTGAGATTTCAATTTGTGTGAATGTTTTTGCAATATCATCAGTCATTCAACTGAAACTGGGAGTGAATTATCGCTAATTAACTAACACAGTGTTTCCAACTGATATGTCGGTAAGCATTAATGCAACGAAAGACTTTTTCATCGTTATGACTCAGTTTTCCTCGAAAACGGCTTCCACCAGACCGAAAACTATTTAAATACGAGTCCATCATTCATTGGATTTAAGATTTTTTCAAAGGGTGTTTAAATTACGCCCTAACATTAGTTGTGGGTTTTCTTATATGTAAATGTGGCATCTCCAGCTCGCATAATATACGCTTCATATGTAATTTACTTCTTTGAAGTTAATTGAATATTCCTTTTTAGGTAAAATTGGAAATTGTCTTGTTATGTTAACACTGTACCTTTTTGGTTGCTATATTTTCCTGCTTGTCCAACACAAAATGAATTTATACAGCCAGTAGGATTTAGTTGAATCACTCACTTTTGACATCTAGTGATTTAAATGTTAGTATATTTATATTGTACACATTCCATAAATACTAATACCTATGCGTCATCATCATCATACGCTTACTCAGAAGCACGTGTGCAAATACATACACACACGCAGTCCACTTACACACGCGCGCTCGCGCGCGTATACACATGTGCCCCATTTTGGTAATTATTTATGTATTTTGGCTGCATGCATACATAAACTATGCATGGTAATCAATTCTAACTGGTAGGAGTGCCTAGATTACAGTCTTGTAATGACAAGTAATTACATAAACTATGCAATGTAATCAATTCTAACTGATAGGAGTACCTGGATTACAGTCTTGTGATTACAAGTAATTTTCTATCAGCACACTCACTCAGTTTCCAGAAAGCAATGTATGCACACATTATGAGCACAATGCCTGTTCTCATTCGGTTTCCAAACTAGAAACCCCTCCCGAAGAAAAACGATCTTGGGTGTAATGGAGGCGATTCACTGTGTCAGCCTATTGGTATGAAATGTTTCGGAGTTTTAGGGTTAAGCGCATTGATCCTACATCAAATGAACCGTTCGGTGCCAATAAAAACCCCAAAGTTGTTCAAGTCAATACGTAAAGAAACAATCGGTCACATGTATTTAATGAAACTCTCTCTTCCATGAACCACGAAACATTTCATGACAACTTTTTATTCTTCGAAACATATAACGCCGGTATCTAAAAGCACATAATTCCATGAACGCGAAACATATCATGACAAATGTTTATTCTTCGAAACTTATTACCACGTAATTTCATTTCATTTATCCAGAAAAAGAGCACAAGACTTGGAAATTTTGCTCTGCATTGAAAATGAAATGATTCATTTGCATATTTTTTTTATTTCACCCTTGTTAGATTCCCAGTTGATAAGAGTTATTTATGATGCTTTGTTGATGAAGCTGTTATCACATCTCTAACTGCTTACAGACACGATCTTGAAGTAAAACCTCAAACTGTTGAGATAACCTTTGAAATTTCATGAAACGGCAACAATTCAAAACTAAATATTTTTTCTAGCTTTACTAGCCATGTCAATAAGACTATTTTCTGTATTGGCATCGATATATTATGTAAAATTGTTAACACTGAATCACAATGAGCCCCTATTTGACTAAAACATATTTAAAACAATCATATACAATAAACATTAAGTATAACAAGACCTTTTCGAAATTTTGACCGAGTTTGATCTGTCTCCCACTTTTTTTATTTTTACAATGTTTTTTACAATGTTTAACTTTTGGGATATTATTGTCTTAACTGTTACTTAGCGTCATAAACAGAATTGATGCCGATGTGCGCAATGACGTATTCCAGTTTTGTTCTAGAAACGATACTGGTCACAATTACTTTCCCCATATATTGTTTGCTAGTACTGAACTTTCAACTGTGTACAATTCCTAATAACTTTCAACTGTGTACAGTTCCTAATAACTTTCAACTGTGTACAATTCCTAATAAATCAAATGTTAATCTAAAGTAGCTTCAGAAATAAATTCACTGTGAAATTCATGTCATAGGTTATTCGGTATTTTAAAGACTGGACTGTAAAGAAAGCAACGTGCAATGGTTCATAGATTTCACGTCCGGGCCAGCATCAAGGCCTCGTTACTTACTGTGCACTGTCACCAAAGTACACACAGACAATCACGCCATAGGGCTCGTACTAAAATGAATAAATAATTTCTTTTGAATCAATAAGAAGAATTCTTAAATCTAACTCAAGGATCACCGCCCAAAAAACAGAGGAAAAATACTCTAAACAATTGACTGGAACTTCATTTGTGGATACAGATCCGGAAGCAATAATTGCCACCCGAGTCCAGCAAAAGCGATAGCAGAAGTCTTCAAGGACTTACCACCATTTAAGGTTAAAAATAAAAAATACGTGGTCAGCCCAAAACATCTATCTTAGCTCCTAGACAGCTGTCGTTCTGATTCGCCGTGAGTTTCAGTGTTACACTCGTTTTGTTTGTTTGTTTATTTTTTGAGTTGTTTGTTTGTTATATTTTGGTTTGTTTATTTGTTGTTGTTTTGTTGTTGTTGTTGGGGTTTGGGGGCTTTTTGATGTTGTTGTTTTGTTGTTTTTGTTTTTTTTTTTTGGTTGGGGGCTTTTGCTTGGTTTTGTTTGCTTGCTTTTTGTGTGTTTTGTTTGCTTTGTTTTTTTTTGGGGGGGGGTCTCAGCTTATTTAACTTCCGGCGAAGAGTGCAAAAGCCAGGTTCAACACCATTGTTTACCATTAGAGGACGGCAGGAGAAGCTGACACAGATTGTACTAAGGAATTATCTCGTAAATTTTTGATCAGTTGACGACATATTTACTAATATTAGGTGACTCTCAGTGATCCAAATATTTATATTAAATGATCATCTGGGTAGTTGCCAAAACAAATGTAGAATAATAACATATACCTTTGTGAAATAGAGGGGGGATAGCTCAGATTTTAAAGCGTTTGACCAAATATTTTCCCTACCATTTCATTATCAATAACATTCAGTCTGACAGTTATTAAACAGTCTTAACGTAAAATGCGTTAGCTGCTAAAACCTACGTTGAACAGAACGAATTAAAAAAAATTGTTGGTTTTCTTTAAATTAAGGTGTGTATGGATTATGATAAAATGCTATCAATAAATATTTTGGAAAATTCATATTTTTAGTTTGATACCTCATGATAATAAAGCGTTTTTTTTTTTTTATACACTATCAGTCTGAATAAAAACTATGACTTTAATTAGATAACATCTACCTGGCAAGTGGAAATATCTTAGAGCTTCGTCAGGTCAAAATAGGTGTTCTTACTAAATGACTCTGAACACGCGTCACTTAAGATCATTCACCGTGCTGGATGAACACAGAATCAGACACCTATGTACTTATTTTGTAACTTACCTTTTGATATCATTCAGTATAGTATAGTATTGAATCCGACTTTGACTATATGAGAAAGTGCCTATTGTATTAAATTCATTGGAATATTATATTGAAGACTTCAATAATTCATAATGAAGTAAAAAAAAATCTACAAAATAAATTGTTTAAATTTCGTATAATCTTATGATGATATCATGCAAGTAGATCAGTGAATTTGGTCATTTTTTGACCCTTTCAATAGTATTTAGGTATTCACCTTGGGTTTATATTCGTTGTAACAGTGGCATTCGAACACAGAATGAAATTCCTCCTCTATCACATTACAAACGCGACATGTTCTATTATCATATGAGATTGGCTGTGGCTTTGCCCATCCACCTCAATTATTATATCCTTAATGCTGTTAGTGGGTGGTCTTTGGTTAATCTGAAACCGTGTTAATATAGACACGATAGGGAGTTTTTAGTTTGAGACGATATGATTGGTACGAAATAATTTCGCACCTGTTCCTTTGTCAGAGAATAGTGCCTTCGAACTTTTACACATTTGTTATATGGCTCATGGTTTAACGTAATATAAGTATAATGAGTGACATGATAGTGTCACGTGTTTTGATGTAAATTAAGTATAATACAGGTAACAATCACGTTGCTAAAAGAGTGCCACATCAACTTATCAGTCTTCTTTATTTTGTAAATGGTAGTTTAATGCATATAACACACTAAGGTAAAGGTACTGAAACGCTGAAACCTAAACTTTGGCCCCCTTACTTTGCGGCTTCCATATGTCAAAGAATTTTGCGGTGATTTCTTTTCGCGATTACACCGTTATTACATTCTCTAATTTCTCATCAAGAGTGTATTCGCGGCTTTATCTGATAACGTTGGTGTGGTTCCTGCGAATTTACTGGAAACTATTAGCACACAAAAAGGATTTTCAATACATTATACTTTGTAAGTTAGTACTATATAATGGTCCTTTACCTTAAATTCAATGTTTCCAGGATAAAGAATTTTTGTGAATAACAAAGTTTGATGTTTGTGCAATAATTTTACTGCCATGATATTTTTCATAAGCCAATGTTGTGTAAACTTACGCTGTATTCTCCAACATCTAATGACATTAAAGTGAGAGCTTGATCTTTGGTTTTCTGCCAAACGCTTATTTTAATTTCATCTCTAAATTAATTACATTATTCATTGCCACTTTGGGTATTTCATTGTTGTTATTTGTTGTGATTCCAGTATACTCTTTGTGGTTAATATTGTATCACAGTTAATGTATCCTGCCGGGTCATGCGCAATGACTCACCACTGCTAGGTCGGCACAAACGTTGCATGCACCAGCACAAGACATACAGTACTGATAGCATTTAACATAAACTCTGAGAATGGTATACTCTACCTTGTGCACTGTAGATATATTAGTAACGTTTATAGCAGTTCGATTATATTTTAGTAAGTTATGTTGGTACTTTTCTCACTGCGCGTATTCACAACAACAAAAAAGCATTTAATACAAGTTCTGTGATTTATTTCAATTGCTTTTCTTATTTATTCAAGTTATGTTGTTTTCTATTAGCGTGCTCAGTTGTTATTTCCGACATTGTCTGCTTGCTAAACTCTCTTGGATTTAATTGGACATTTTACATCTATTTATATTTTAGGCAAAAAGTTGCAACTATAAGTCAAAGTAATTGACATAGAAAATTATTTTTAAGTTTCGACATAAAATCATTATAGGTTTATAAATATTGCTGGGGCACACACACGTACATACACGCGCGCAGACGCATACATACATACATACATACATACATACATACATACATACATACATACATACGTACATACATACATACGCACACACGTATGCACGCACGCAAATATGAATACAAACTAGCTTAGATGTGCACTACATCTGACATAAATAAAATGCAAAATAAGCCATTTTTATTGCTGAAATTCATGGCGACGGTGAATGTACTGAAGTGGTATTTATAAAAGATACTCTGTAAAAGGAAGGCAAATCAACTAAATTAAAACCCATAATGCTGTTTATAATTCTAAACACATGAAAGGGCGTGAAATATTTGATGGAGAACCGACAAACCGCGAATATAATTGGCATTGTTCGTTCCTTGACCTCTGTAAAACCACATCCTTTTGAATATCAAATCTCCACCATTAACGGTGGTTGAGTGCAGAGAATGATGCAAGAACCGAAGGAATGTTGAAGGAGCGGTCAAATGATGTCTATCTCTTTAATCCATTACCAAAGATTTCACAGTGGGATACTGTGCACAATGCTTGGCCAAAAACATCAAAAACTACAGCCAAATGAATGATCTATTGAAAACTTATACGTCTTTCTAAAACGGTTATTCATTTTTCATGTCGTTCAACCACTATTATTCTTGTTAACCACATTAATGACTCAGCATTCGCCTTTTAAAAGAATTCCAGATCTGCCCTATATTCTTAAAATCGTAGTCTGTCTAATTGTGTTTCTTATCCGATTAATAGTTACCTGAAAAATAATCGTTACAAATCTTAAAAGAACGAGCAGTGTTAAAACGAAAAAAAAAAATCGGTTCAAGTTTACTGTAAATATAAAAGATAATTTATATCAAACAGATCAATATAAAATTGTTTTGGATGTAACCATTTACAGACATATGCCACTCCCGGTCGTAGAAGATTTATTTCTCAAATCTGTAAACAGAAATTAAGATATATATATATATATATATATATATATATATATATATATATATATATATATATATATATATATATATATATATAATTTTCTCAGTTATTTTGATCAAAAAATGTAGAACGAACAATTTGTTTTGATATTTTTAACATAACAATGCATATTGGTAAAATCAGATATATGATAATGCATTTGCTGAAAGTAAAATAAAAACGCTAATCAGGAATTGGAGATAAATGTTAACATTTACTTGCGCTGTAATATATCATGATTTACCAAACAATAATTGATGCGATTTTATAAAGCAAACTAGTAAACTGCAAGGAGGTTCAAAGAATCCAAGTCAAACATTCAAATTACGTATCCTTTCATACTAAACAGTACAGACGGAAGACTGTCTACGGTTAGTTTTCAATCAAAATAATAAATTTTTAAGGTAGGTTAACAACGCTTTTATGGTCCATAGTTGCAAACACAGACTACTTCAAGTCAACAGGAACACGATACTCAGGTGATTGATGTGCACAAACTAAAGGTTCCACGTGTTAAATCCTACTAATTACCTTACTAAATGCCACTCAGAAAGTATCAAATATGTTCAACACATCATCTTTGACTATGTCATAAAAGTCCGTAATGATGATTTCTGAAGTAAATCGAGCCTGCACACATAATTTCACGCATAGTATATTTGAGTTTCCTGATGTGCCAGATTAATGATTTTATATCTACTACTGTATACCTATTTAGAATTACCCAATTCACTTTTGACAGAAATCAGAATATGCCTTGCTTTGATTCACCATTCCTTGAATACAGATTTTTGTATTGTGTTATGGATATATTAAGATTAGAAAACTAATCATACATTGAATACATCACTAGTACAGCGTATTAACTATGGGTTGTGGAGCATAATCATATGGATTTCAATGTATTACAGATTAACTCTCTGCTCATGTTGTCATGTGATCTTAGGATTAACGTTTCAGTTCTGAATGCGAGATTCTATCTTTAAATTTTCATCATGAAGAAGTTCCGGAGACATAACACATTAGTAAAGTCTGACGACGCTAGTCTAAACAAATCGAAATAACACTTCTTTAGTAAATTATGAAAAAACACATTACAAGGAAGAAAAAAGGAAATAATCACATTTTACAGAATAATTAGTTCAATGGTCAATGTCAAGTAGAAGATACTGTACGACTCAAATCAGTACAATGGTCAATGTAAATTAGAAGACACTGTACGACTCAAATCAGTACAATGGTCAATGTAAATTAGAAGACAATGTACGACTAGAAGACAATGTATGACTCAAATCAGTACAATGGTCAATGTAAATTAGAAGACAATGTACGACTCAAATCAGTACAAAGATCAATGTCAATTAGAAGACAATGTACGACTCAAATCAGTACAATGGTCAATGTCAAGTAGAAGATACTGTACAACTCAAATCAGTACAATGGTCAAGGTAAATTAGAAGACAATGTACGACTCAAATCAGTACAATGGTCAATGTAAATTAGAAGACAATGTACGACTCAAATCAGTACAATGGTCAATGTAAATTAGAAGACAATGTACGACTCAAATCAGTACAATGGTCAAGGTAAATTAGAAGACAATGTACGACTCAAATCAGTACAATGGTCAAGGTAAATTAGAAGACAATGTACGACTCAAATCAGTACAAAGATCAATGTCAATTAGAAGACAATGTACGACTCAAATCAGTACAATGGTCAATGTCAAGTAGAAGATACTGTACAACTCAAATCAGTACAATGTTCAAGGTCAATTAGAAGACATTGTACGACTCAAATCAGTACAAAGATCAATGTCAATTAGAAGACAATGTACGACTCAAATCAGTACAATGGTCAATGTCAAGTAGAAGATATTGTACAATTCAAATCAGTACAATGTTCAAGGTCAATTAGAAGACAATGTACGACTCAAATCAGTACAATGATCAACGTCAATTAGAAGACATCGTACTACTCAAATCAGTACAATGGTAAAGGTAAATTAGACGCCATTGTACGAATCAAATCAGTACAATGGTCAAGGTCATTTAGAATACATTGTACTACTGAAATAAGTACAAAGATCAATGTCAGAAGACATTGTATTACTCAAATAAGTACAAAGATCAATGTCAATTAGAAGATATTGTACTACATAAATCATAACAATGATCAGTGTAAATTAGAAGGCATTGTACGACTCAAATCAGTACAAAAATCAATGTCAACTTAAAGACATTGTACTACTCAAATCAGTACAATGATCGATGTCAATAAGAAGACATTGTACTACTAAAATCAATACAATGATTAATGTCAATTAGAAGATATTGTACTACCCAAATCAGTACAGTGATCAATGTCAATTAAACGACATTGTACTACTCAAATCCGTACGATGATTGATGTCAATTAGAAGACATTGTGCTAATCAAATCAGTACAATGATCGATATCAGTTAGAAGACTTTGTACTACTCAAATCAGTACAATGATCAATGTCAGTTGGAAGACATTGTACTAATCAAATCGGGACAATGATCGATGTCAATTAGAAGAAATTGTACTACTTAAACCAGTACAATGATCAATGTAAATTAGAAGATATTGTACGACTCAGATCAGTACAATGGTCAATGTCAATTAGAAGACATTGTACGAATTAAATCAGTACAATGGTGAATGTAAATTAGAAGACAATGTACGACTCAAATCAGTACAATGATCAATCTTTAGAAGACAATGTACACATCAGATGACATATGAAAATAACAGTCGGTGATTAAACGGGAAACCATTTTATTACAATATTTTGTCCGAGTTAACTTCAGTGTAATATGCAGAGGCATGTTGGTAAGTAGAATGTCTAAATATTAGATATTATTATATACGTAGTTTAGGACAACGTGGTTAAATTTTAACAGATCTGAATTTTTTTGGAAAGGGAGATGGTAATAAAGTTTAAGAAGTGGTGCTCTATTTTCTAAATAGGGATAAATATTTATGTGTTCACAATTAAAAAAAATTACTATTTTTACTTTTTATGAAAGGAGATGTGCAGTCGAACCCAGAGAATCCACACTATCTGCCACCATATATTCGAGCATTTTACATTTGTTTTGGCCCAGGTGGCTAGAAATTTAATTCGTTAAAAATAACGAAGAACATCTATTGTCTATATCTGGTGAGCTAAAACCTAAACATAACTATTTCTTTTCATCAAAACCAGGATAACCAACTATGTGGAACAACCCTGTAGAGGTGAGCGAATTATCCAGTTAAAGCATCACCCACCCACCCTAAGTACATGCGTCTGTTCGTCACATGCCTGTTTGATTTGTGCAAAGCAAATTACATGTGAAGCTGTGCTCGTTATCATAAAATTAAAAAGAATTATTTCATATTAATTCTTAAATTTTGTTCTTAGTTTACTTGGTTGAAGGGTGCAAGAACTTTAAGATACTGATCCCGGTCTCCGTTGATCCGTCGCTCGTCCGTACGTTCGTGTTTAGTCTCTCAGTGTGTGTAATACGAAGAATAAGGATCTGCTAAATCTGAAAACGCAAAGAATTCATTTCTATCTATTGATATTCAGTGTCAAATATGTACATTGTCAGTTCTTAATGTTAACTGGTGAACACCAGCCGGTACAATCGCAACTCATGAAATAGTTTCAAAATTATCTAAGTAATACAAACCAAATAGTTCTTTGAATTATACTACTACAAGTGAAACAATTACAGATGCCGGTGTACCATAAGGATCCGTATTTGCTCTACCTGTTTTTTTTTTGTTTTTTTTTTTAATCTACTTGAGCGATATAGCCGACGGTACGAGTTCTCTCGCCCGTCTTTTTGCAGATGACTCATCTCTGCAGTCTGCACTAATCATCGCTTTATTGTGCTGAAGGAGAGCTAGTCATCAATAGTGACCTAATAAAAATACATAAATGCTCGAAGCAATGTCTCTTAACGTTTAATCCGGAACAAAACAGTTCTGTTTTATACGAATAAGAACGTAACAAATATTCCTGAATTTGTTTTCGAAAATACTGATCTTAAGTATGTGGATTCTCATCGTCATCTTGTATTATTACTTTCATCCACGATTAAATGGATTTTGTCACATTGATGTTATTTGAAATACGCAATCTTCGAAAACTAAAAACAAACGTAGCAGGTACATTTATCAAAACTATATTACTTATATAAGGCAAATTTGGAATACTTCTGTGTTGTCTGATATTCATTGGTAGATTAAGAAAAACTAAGAAAACTAGAGTTTGAAGCGGCAAGAATAGTTACAGGACTTCAAAATAAACGAATAGGCAATCTGTTTTTAAATTAGGTGGAAAGGTCTGCAATCCAGATGAAGTGACAAGAGTATTTACAATTAAAATGAGGCAAACTCTGCCATTTCACGGAATTACTCTCTCCCCCTGTGTCAGAACAGATAAATTATAATCTTCAAATAATATAGTCACTTGCAATTTCAGGTATAATTCGAGTAAATGATCATTTATACACTCAACAATGGCGTTGTGGAAAAATTTTGAACAGGATACCCAATGTAGCATATCTTACAGAGCTTTGAAAATGTGTTTAAGTACAAGTATCTAATCTAGAAAATGATGTGCTTTAGTCATCTAGCTTTACATACTATCCGTAAGAGATAACGACATAAATGTAAGCTCAGAAAAATCTGGTCTTTACCGAGTTCAGCTTGCTAAAACGGCTTTATGTTCCTGCGGTGGGATAGAAACCACTTCGCATCTCTTCATGCTCTGTCCAAAGTATTGTCAGCAATGAAATATGTTGATGCGAAAAGTACTACTTTTGGGAAAGTAAAGAATTCTACAACATGCATGTAAATATATAATTGATATTGCTACTCTATGGTTGGTCTTAAAATAATAGAAAAAAGTGAGAAGCAACAAGCTTTGTACAATTCATCAAATGATTTATTTCTCTAGAATACAAAGTGCAAATGTACACAAAAAGGAACTTACCGTTGTAACAAGATAACCGAGTTGGGATTTCGTACTTAGTAAAATATGAAGTATTCACTCAACTAGTGAAAAATGAGAGATTGTTTTACTCAAATAGTAAAATGTGGTGAATTGATTGGAGAGGTATTATACGAAAATATCTTATAGACACCCTAAACAATGGGTATTAACAAAGCCCAAAAAATTAGCCCACGGCTAAAAGATTACATACATGGAGTAACAAAAACACTCCGTCAAAATTACACTTAGGCTACCAGTCACACTGGTCAATCAAGTAAGTATCATTTCAGGTAGTCACCGACCACCTTTCAATTCCTTCTGTGGTTAGCTCTGTAGCTGGTACCACGTCGACCACGATCCCTCTTGATCAGTCTGGTCAGCTCTACACCCTGGTCACTCTAGTCAGCTCTACAGCTGCTATGTTCACTCTGGTCACCCTGGTCAGCTGAAATACAACTAATACCGTGTACTATTCATGACATAGGCATATAAGATAAAACGTAATGACGTTATATACGGTAAGTTATGTAAATTACATTATTGGAACAATATTACAGAACAATAAACAGGTTCGAAAGTGAACCTGTGTCCGATGAGATTCCTATGGTACTAAACGTTTCTTAATAAAATACAACTTTATATTGCTAATATAACATCTCTTGCTAAGTCACAACAAGAATAGAAAAATATCTGCGTTATACTACGCAAGCCCGAGCTACACTGAATACATACAAAAATGAACGTGGTAATACCAAAAATAGCTATAACTTGCAATATACAAAATAAATAATATACATAAGGAACTTATAAATTACATACCTCTACAGTTGAAGATGTGCAAGTCCCTAAGTAGACTGCTTACTGACAAGACTTTCCGTAATGTGAAAATATCACTTTAGGGTGAGGCAATTATACACAGACGATGTAGCCTATATCGTCTGTGAAATTCGGTTTTTCCTATCGAAAGCACTTCGCACGTGCGGTATAGGATGAACCGAATTCAGTTTGGAAATAATGTACAATATACAAACATCACCCTCGGGTATCGTTGTACAAAAAATAAAAAAAAAAAACGAAACCCGAGTACATGTATTTAATAAATAGAGAGATTCATATAATTCCGTGACAATACCTCCCCCCTTAAAAAAGTGGTAACACTTTAGAAAAATCACGGAATGCGAACACAAACAATTTAAAACATCCAATTTGGAATACTGAACGAAAATGATCTGCTAATTACACCCTACTTAAAAAAATCGGCACCCACATTTTCCGACCCTCGAATCGCCTCGATTCGGAAACTATACGGTTGCAAAGACAATGCCCAACGCATCAATCTTGCGTTGGCGACCTTTGCTTTGTTCCAGTATAAGAGCGGCGGATGGTCCGTTTGTAAGATAAATTCGCTCCCGAAAAGGTATGTATGGAATTTTCCTATCCCCCATTCTAAGGCTAGGCACTCCTTCTCTATCACGGAGTAATTTTGCTCCCTAGAGAGCAATTTCCTACTTGCATAAGCAATGAGCAATTTCATCCCCTCTTGTTCCTGTAACAAAACAGGCCCAAGTCCCGTATCGGACGCATCAGTCCTCAAGACAAAGGTTTGTTCAATTCTGGCAACTTTTACGATTGGTGCACTTATCAGTCTCTGTTTCAAAGCGTTAAACGCATTTTCCTGGCAATCACTCCAGGGAACGTTATTCGGTTGCCCTTTTCTAGTCAAGTCTGTTAATGGGCTGGCGATAGCCGCAAAATTGGGAACAAATTTCCTGTAAAAGCCAATCAAACCTAGGAAAGATCTTGTTTCTTGGTTTCTGGTCTAGGTGCATCTCTGATTGCTCCTATTTCGTCTGGGCGAGTTTTTAACTGACCTAATCCACTTACAAGATGGCCCAAACATTCTAGGTCAAAATACCCTATGCTACATTTGGTGGGCCTAGCTGTAAGATTATCAACGCGACGTCTGTTTAACAGATCCCTCAATACCCTAACATGTTCCTCCCAGGTACATGTATAAGCAAAGATATCATGTACAAAACTGTCAACGTTTTCCATACCATTTAACAGTTTGCGCATGACACGAAAGCACGACGCACCGGCGTTGACTAAACCGAAAGGCATGGCTTTAAATTGATAAAGACCTTCAGCAGTCGCGAATGCCGTTAACTCGCGGGCATTATGAGCAATTGGTACCTGCCAATATCCCTTGGTAAGGTCTAGCTTGGAAATGTATTTATGATCTGCCAACTTTGAAAATAAACTTTCGATGTCCGGCATTGGCTCTGCATCGAACACGGTGATTTTGTTCAGTTGCCGAAAGTCAATGCAAAAGCGGTTTGTCCCTCTTTCTAACTAACACAACGGGGGACGAGTACGGGGAACTGGAAGGTTCGATCACTTCCATGGATAACATTTTTCCCACTTCTTCGTTGACGGTCTCCCGTGCATTAAAGGGTATTGGATATCCTTTAATCCTGATCGGCTCTCTCATGTTGAATCAATCCAGTACGGCCTGGTTTGTCCGTAAACACGTCCGGGTATTTGGACAAAACTTCCCAGATCTGCGTACGCTGACCCTCGGATAAATCCGGGCATACATTGATCTGGTTTATACCTTCTTTCCCTACGTCAGTGGGGTATTCAAGGGGCATTTCAATACTGGAGACGAATTCCGATTCGTCACACGACCTATCCTCTATCACCGCTACACACACTACGTTCAAGACCCCTTTATCAATTATTTGACTAGGTCTGTCTACGTAAAGTTTCGGCATATTGGCGTGAAATATCTTGGGCTTACCTTCCATGTCAATGATGTAGTCCATTTCGCCTTTCACTTGTTTGCTTTCATATGGTCCCTTCCATTGGACTAGCAGCTTGTTTTTATTCGTAGGAGAAGCACCAGCACTTGATCACCTATATCAAACTTCTTGCTCCGCGTTCCACGGTTGTAGTACTTCGCGTACTTATGACTAGATTTCGCGAGTTCGTCTTGCGCCATTCGACATGTACTCTAACCTTTCGCGAAAATGTACAACGTATTGGTAAGTGGTCTTAACCTCTTCGTTCGCGACTTCGTCTGACCAGTTCGCGTAGAATACGCATAGGACCACGAACTGACCTACCGTACAATAGTTCAAACGGGGAGAAACCTAACTTTCGTGAGGAACCTCACGATACGCGAACAAAATTGCGTTCAGGTACCTATCCCAATTCTTAGGTCTTTCTGCACACATCCGTCGTAACATTTGCTTCAACGTCCCGTTGAATTTCTCTACTAACCCACAGCACATAGGGTGGTAAGGTGTTGTGCGCAACTGTCTAAGGGACAACAACCTACTTATTTCTGCCATGAGATCTGAGGTGAATTGCGCTCCACAATCCGTAAGAACCTCTTCGGGCACTCCGACCCTGCTGAACATGTCCACGAGCGCTTCGGCTACACGTTCGGTTTCGATTGATGGCAAAGCTATGGCTTCAGGGTACCTAGTGGCGTATCTACCAGCGTTAAGATGTATCGGTTCTTCCGATCTGTATGTGGAAATATGGGTCGTACAATGTCGACGGCCACTCTTAAAATGGAGTATCTATCAGGGGCATCTGACCTAACGGTATTGTAGTTGTCCTCCCCTTAGAGACCGTTTTCTGGCAAACATCGCATGAACGACAAAACCGCGTTACATCGCTGTTGATACCCGGCCAGTGAAATTCTCGTATTACCCTATCAGTTGATTTCCTCACACCTAAATGACCTGCCATACTCGACTCGTGTGCGACCTCGAGTACATGCAACCTAAATTTCTGGGGAACAACTAGTTGTAAGAACTTCCTATCAGGTGTTGTGTATTCCCTGTACATTAAACTCTTACGTTTTAGAAATCTAGAGAACCAGCCCCCCTCCCCCGGTTTTACACTGCCTCACAGTACCCGCCAACATTTTCTCCGCGGTCGCTTTTAAAGTCTCGTCACGTTCTTGCTCGTTCAGAAATTCTTCGCGGGAGATATCAGTAATGGCTTCCAGTACTTTTAATTTAGGTAGAGGTTTTTTATCCTCCCTTACCTGAGCTCTGGTTTGCAACGCTTGGATGATCGGGAATCGGAAGTCAGACATGGTTGGGAGTGTAGATCCCTGTACATTGCCAATCGAAGTTCATAGATCGGATTGGCTATGCACAACGCTTCAACGGTTCCGGTCAGAAAAGTTGTTTCTGTATCTATCCTTGCTACCGGAACGTGGTCGATTGTTTGGTCCAGTAGCATGCAAGGCGATTTAAATCCCAGCAATTGGTCATCGCGGACGAGGATCCGTTTTACGACTACATTAGTGCACCCTGTGTGTCTCGTAAAACGGTCACTAGCTGTCCGTTGACAGTACCATTCGCCGTTGGTACTTTTGCCTCGGGAAAAACACGTGCCGATCGATTGGATAGTGTCACTACCGATCCTTGCACGCTCCGCCGGCTCATACATTGCCGCTGCAAAACACCGAGTTTTCCATCAACCCACCGTCTACCTTCAATGGCCACCATGACTTTCGGGACTGATCCCTCCGTTTATCCCTACCAGGCTTTTAAGGTTCCTTGGGTTTTTTGTCCTTAGCCATATTCCTACCTTTTCCTTCTCGAGAGATGACATTGAGAACCTCCCCGAGCTTCAGCAAATAAGTCCGCCTGTGTGGCCATGTTATATATATATTCGTGAAGGACCTTTCCCTCAAGAATAAATATAACTCCTTGCCACAAGTTGTTAATAGCTGGTCCCGAAGCAAGAAATCGATAAGACCCTCAAATGTCTTCACCACATTCCACCCATCGCTGCAAGTAATTGCACCTACTGAGAAAACTGGGTGAAAGTCTCGCCCCTCTCGGGTTTGCTATATTTAAACTTCTTGCGAAACTCTTGCTCGGTTAGCTCGCATTTCTTCAGAAGTGCTTCTTTCAACGAGAGGTAATTTAGCGAATCGGCCGTGGATAAACGAGAATACACATCTAATGCTTTAGATGGAGCGACCAATCATCTTTTCTCCATTTTTGTACAGTGGCGTACCTTTCAAACCTGTGTAGATAACTATCCATGTTATCTTTGTCGTCATCAAATGGGGGCAATTTTGAGACCTCTCAGTTTAAAATCATGTTCCCCCTCCCGTTTGGTTTGCAATAGCTCAGAATTTCTTTGGTTTTCCCTTTCCCTATTTCTATCTTCCATCTCCAAAGCTTATAACCCGACTTGTTTTTACTTTTCTACTTTCCTATCCTCTACTTCTGTTAGTAGTCGCATCTTTTCCCTTTCTGCTTGCTTTTCTAACTATCTTCTCCCTATCTGCTTCCCTTTCCCATTCTATCCTTTCCTTTCCTTTCCGGCCTGTTTTTCTATCTTCTCCTTCTCGGCCTGCTTTTCTAACTCTATCTTACCCTTCTCCGATTCTATCTTTTCCCTCTCGGCCTGCTTTTGTAATTCTATCACTCCCGCTTGGGGTCCCTTTCTATTTCTAGAATGTCCCTTTCTATTTCCCTCTCCTTTAACCTCTGATCCCTTTCCCTAGCCTGTTCTTCACGAACAAAATTTCTA
The DNA here is from genome assembly GCA_016617855.1 of Megalonaias nervosa. NCBI lineage: Eukaryota > Metazoa > Mollusca > Bivalvia > Unionida > Unionidae > Megalonaias > Megalonaias nervosa. The sequence goes on along the minus strand of JAECUM010016532.1, from coordinate 52,864 downwards.
AGAGATTCCCCCATCACAGTCAAACTGTTTCCTCAGTTCCACAAGTTCCTTCATTGATGACATTTCAAAACTGATAACGACAACCGAAAGTGCAGTATAACGCCAAAAGGTGTAATTACTAAAATTTCAATAAACAACCGTATTTTCCTTAACGAAAGGCAACAAAAAAGGTGAAATGTGTACAAAAAAGTAAAGTTAAATGGCTATTTAACCTCACTGTCTTGTCAAGAGCGTCTGAAATGCACAAAAAAAATTCATACAAGAATAGTGAAACAGTAGTGCGCTGCTATATCCGAGATGATCCCACTTCTGACACCATTTGTAACAAGATAACCAAGTTGGGATTTCGAACTTAAAACAGCACTGTTGATGGTAATACAAATATAATGTTTATTGATGTATGATTTAAATAAGAAAATAAATATGATTGATACGTGTGTGTATGGGTCCAAATATTGGACAAATTAACAATACGCACGAAACCTAAAAATGCAACAAATGTAAATACAAATGAATGACTTTACATAGTACAAAGACGAAGGTGAACAAATCACAGCAATTTCACACGATCAAAATAACGGGTGTTTTACTAACAGTAAAATATGAAGTATTCACTCAACTAGTGAAAAATGAGATTGTTTTACTCAAATAGTAAAATGTGGTGAATTGATTGGAGAGGTATTATACGAAAATATCTTGTAGACACCCTAAACAATGGGTATTAACAAAGCCCCAAAAATTAGCCCACGGCTAAAAGATTACATACATGGAGTAACAAAAACACTCCGTCAAAATTACACTTGGGCTACCAGTCACACTGGTCAATCAAGTAAGTATCATTTCAGGTAGTCACCGACCACCTTTCAATTCCTTCTGTGGTTAGCTCTGTAGCTGGTACCACGTCGACCACGATCCCTCTTGATCAGTCTGGTCAGCTCTACACCCTGGTCACTCTAGTCAGCTCTACAGCTGCTATGTTCACTCTGGTCACCCTGGTCAGCTGAAATACAACTAATACCGTGTACTATTCATGACATAGGCATATAAGATAAAACGTAATGACGTTATATACGGTAAGTTATGTAAATTACACTATTGGAACAATATTACAGAACAATAAACAGGTTCGAAAGTGAACCTGTGTCCGATGAGATTCCTATGGTACTAAACGTTTCTTAATAAAATACAACTTTATATTGCTAATATAACATCTCTTGCTAAGTCACAACAAGAATAGAAAAATATCTGCGTTATACTACGCAAGCCCGAGCTACACTGAATACATACAAAAATGAACGTGGTAATACCAAAAATAGCTATAACTTGCAATATACAAAATAAATAATATACATAAGGAACTTATAAATTACATACCTCTACAGTTGAAGATGTGCAAGTCCCTAAGTAGACTGCTTACTGACAAGACTTTCCGTAATGTGAAAATATCACTTTAGGGTGAGGCAATTATACACAGACGATGTAGCCTATATCGTCTGTGAAATTCGGTTTTTCCTATCGAAAGCACTTCGCACGTGCGGTATAGGATGAACCGAACTCAGTTTGGAAATAATGTACAATATACAAAAATCACTCTCGGGTATCGTTGTACACACACACAAAAAAAACGAAACCCGAGTACATGTATTTAATAAATAGAGAGATTCATACAATTCCGTGACAACCGTATTGCGAATGAAATCCCAAATAATCCTAGAATTACAGACACAAGTCCTAATGATTAAAGTTCTGAATAAACTTTAGTGGAAATCCATATTCAGTCCAACGCTAAAGGTGTTCATGTGCCTGTGGTGGCCCAACAGGCTTTGGTTGAATCACAATAATAAATCCAAGAATTAAGTCCTTATTTGAAATTTCAGTATAAATTCAAGTCTCTATGCCCGATAGTGCAATTTTTGGAGAGCACTTTGTATTTCCAGAGAAGAATCACTTGAATTAAATAATTTGAATAAATACTATTGCAGCCCGAATGAACTACTTAACACAACAATAATACAACTGATTCTGCCTCAAGATCTTACAGCATGAACTATTAATTTCTAGAGAAACAAGATTATATAGTCCTCTCCCTGTCTTCAGGTCACAATTAGCATTTTTTGAACAAAACTATTACTTAATGGAAAGTTTCCTCTGGAAGGTTCATAATGTTTACAAAATAAAATGTTAGTTATAATTAGAAGTATGTTACTAAAATTATAATATAAAATGTTGTAGTAAACATCAGGTAGACCTGGCATTTCATGGGGAATTTCCAAGGTTCTAGACTCAGATTGAGATAAACATGTTTATTACAAAACCAAAATCAATGATTCAGGTCAGGTAGAAAATGAACTTGAGTTTGGACAAGGTCACGTCCAACATACATTGTTTCATTATCAATAGCATATAATGAAATTAAAAAAATTACAAACAATGCAAATGAAATACATAATATTAATACCGGACGAATACAATAACTTATTAAAATCGCGTATGCTGTTATTAGCCCTCTCTCTTTCTCTCGTTTTGCATTATCATTTTTTTGCTACACACTTGTATCATATAGGAAGAGGGATTGGTAAGTTGTTCGAGCTTGCGTCCAATCCCACTGTAACATATTGTGTCAATAAGATGTTTAAACCAACTAATTTCTCAAGTTTATACTTGCGGTTTCGACTGTAATGTCTAGTGTTCACGGGTGACTCTATGCATGGCAATTGCAACGACTGGTAACATTATGCGATGGGGTAGCACCAGCCTGCGCCACAGAGGATGGGCATGCTCAACGTTGAAAAAAAAGAATCCTCTGCAAGCAGGCATCGTTGGAGGCATCTTTCATTTCTTCAAGATGTATATGTATCTGCAATTTCAAGTTTCCATAATCACGATTGCGAAAGATACAAGCAACATCCCAAATTAATGACATAGCAATATATTACAGGTGAAGGCAAATGGACAAAAGTAAACAGAGACAGTTTTTGTCTACAAAATTTAGACTTAGAACTAGGGCTTGGACAGGTCCACCGGGAAACAGAAGTTCTTCCTGCAGGTGGGAGGCGGCGGGGTCATGAATCCTCCAAGGCCTAAATTTATCAACCATTTTCTGGAGGTCCCTTGGCCGCCTGTCAGACTCTGCTTAATACCAAGTATTTACCGTAATAAAAGATAGACAACTATTCTACACCAGTATTTGTTTCATACGACATCATTTGTGGTAAACAATCTTGTATGAATGGTCATTCGTGTCACTGGCAGTCTATTTTAGCGCGTATAAAAACATAAGCGTATGTCTGCACTTTCAACACGCTAATTTTTGTAACTAGCGCGCTAAAAGTTGTAAATAGTGTATTATTTCGTCATTTTAGTGCGCTAAAAATGAAAACTTACCGGTATGTTTTATTTTTATACGCGCTAGTTTTTCTAGGATTTTACTAACGAGCTAGCTTTACTTTAAATGCCTGTCTGACGCTAGTTCGTAATTTTCCACCATCCAGTCGGAATAGCTGTTATATTAAGCCCTCCAGGTCGTCTTGAAGAATTCCGAAAACAATAAGGGGGAGCTCATGAGATATTTTGAATTTCTGAGACAGTGATAGGTGTGAAGTGAAGTTGTCTGCATTTGCAAAATGCATAATGGAGAGAATTGTGGCATACCTCTATGTTACATTCATGCACTGTGGCAGAAATTTCATTGGATATTGTACACAGATGACCAAAATGACTGCTCCTATGTGATCACAAAATAAACATGTATTAGTCTAAAATACACTGTCTTCAACACTTATTAAAATAGAGAAAATCTTTCTGGATACACATTGGTGTGACTAATTTCATTTTTACGATCGAAAATTACAAACTAGAGCACTAGTTTACATTCTAGTCGTACATGCATTAAGAGCAAAACTAGCGTGCTAGAGAAAAATAATAATACGTATGTTCGGCCACATCGTTTTCAATGCGTGTAAACTGGCGCGTGTGAAAATAAAACATACGCGTAAGTTTTCATTTTTAGGGTGCTCAAATGAAGAAACAGCATGCTTTCTACAAAATCTAGCTCGTTAAAAGCGCAGACATACGCGTATGTTTCTATATGCGCTAAAATAGACTGCCACCGACACGAATGGCCATTCATGATCTTGCTCAGATGTCAATGAAAATAAGCGACAAACATTGAAGTATGTCACTCTTTGTTTGTGTGGGCTTATATTAATACGACGAGGAGACAAAACAAAACCTTAATAAAATAATTTGACATGTTCCTGTTACATATGGAATAGTTTGTAAGTGCTTTATTTATTCGGATGAAAATTTGTACGCATTTCAGACTAAACAAGGTCATCCGATTGATAAATGGTAGGAAGAAACTTAACTCACAGGAAGAATAGTTCCTGTCATCATATAGCTCCCAGTCCTGTATTCTCACAGCTTTTACAGCTAGAAATCAGTGTCCGATTTCCCGTTAGTCAGACTAAGTAGCAGTGTTCGGGAGCGGTTGGTGAGCGGCTGAGCTTAAAGTATGAAAATCCGACTTTGTTTAAAATGTTTGTTTATTGTGTTTAAAATGGAAATAAAAAACTTTCGTTGAACTTGTGTTGCTGATTCCAATGATTCCTGACTCGAGAAATAGACATGACGGGAAAAATAATTTTAAATGAGACAAAATATTAGGTTGAAATACTGTAGCATCAAGCATTTGCCACCTGAAGCATTTGCGAATTCTCAATAATGTGCGTTGAACTGGCAGTTCATTTTCCCTTGACAGAAGAGATGCCATTTCCAGTATGTGTCCCTGCCGTAGCAAGGTTTAACTTTCACATGCAAACTTGGTCCTAGTGCACAGAATCATTTGTCTGCCTGTGTATGAAACTAAGAAAGGATAATTAGTTTTATAAAATTAGAGTATAAAAAAATGAAACATCCTGACCTGAAAACAATGTCATCCAAATCATTTTCACAATGTCAAATCTGTGACGTCATATTTAGTACATAACATCTTTAATGTAGGTCATGGCAAAAAGGTTATGAACTAATTGAAATAAGACGAGTGTTTGTGTTCAGATACGCAACGGTAGATATATGCAAATTCAGCAGTAATAAATTGGTATGACGTAAATGTCATTATGTGTGTTTAAAGATGTTTTGTTACAGAAAGGACATATCATAAGTGCTTTCTAGGTTGTTGTTGAAGTGTTTCTGTGAGGTTTATGACAGTGTAATGTCCATCTCTTGTCATTTCAAATCCATAGATTTGGTAAACGTACACTACCATTGAATAGAGCCAGTTTATTGGTAAAAAATATATAGTAAAAAAAAGAAAAACAATCAAAGGTGTGTTGGTCCAGTTATTTATGTTTTGAATACACACGATCGTAAAATATCGCATTGAGTTATATTAAGAAAACATATATATCTGATCCTTTTCATACTTTCTATTCATCACACAGAATAACTCTGTCATAGAATAAGCGTCACTCTCTCATGGAATAAGCGCTGATATTCATACAAAGTTCGTACAAAAAAAACAGTAGACACTAATTCATCACACAGAATCCATTTACGTTAAACTGCTACGGTTAAACAGCGTTAACAAACATGCTCATAAACCCAATACGTCATGGGACTTGGGAACTTCCAATGAAATATAAATGGTGATAGATATTTACTGTTCTTAGAAAACACTCATGTTTAAGAAAGGTTTACAGCGATATGAATATAAATTATATTTTTATTTTATTTTTTTTTATTTTTTTATTTTTTGTATATGTAGGGGTGGTTGTTTTGTTAAGAAAGATCTAAAGATCTGTATTGAATTGAATTGAAGCTTTAGATAATTTTGAAAAAGGCAGTCAAGTTTGTCAGTTTCCCAAAAATGTCAGCTCGAAGTGACTGACACAGATGCATACATGATCAGGATGGTGTTATCTGCTTTATGGTATGCTTGCTTTTGAAGTCAGCCGATCTTAGACTGAAATCCCACCTACCCATCCCCGCTTCAGCAAAATATTTGTTCAAATCAAAAGGTCTATGATTAATCTATTAAAGTTATCATGGAATGATATTTGACATTCATTGACATCAATATTTGACACTGATGATTATCACAACAAATATTTATAACTGCTTCAGAGAAAGTGGTCAGATGATTTATTTCCGTAATTATGTTGGATGAGTAACTAGTTTTATTTTACACGACCATTTTTACAGTCTATTGAAATGGTTGACCCTCGAGTTGGGCGAGTTAGAGAACGAGACAAAAGGTGGAAAGTTACAGACAGTTGCGCGACACAACGAATACGGCCACAGGTTATAGCTTGTTCACACTCATTTAAATGCATTAAACATAAAATGACGACCCATATAGATCACCGAGTAAGAGTTTTCTTTATCACTTTCTTAATAAATGCGTTTATCAACAAATTTGTTTTATATACAGAGCTTTTTAGATCCGCCTTCCCAATTGTATTGAATCGCATACATAACGAATTAGGATTTATTTAAATTAAGGATACGCAGTTAGTGCATACACTGCATATTTTACTTCCTTTATTATTATGCCAATGTTTACTTCGTATGACAATCAATCAAAGGAGAAAGTGCGTACGAGAACTTTGGGTCACACAGAGCGCCATCTGGAGTGGTGTATTATTTTTCCCTTTAAGATTTTATATCTCAAATATAATTTAAAGTACAAGAAACAAAATATATGAATCTAACTAGTGCTGGAAAGACGTAAAAATAATAATAACAACAATTATACCAATAATAAATAATAAATAGCTGATATAACGAGAACAGTCAGACTGAACAAACTAAAAGGAAAGAAACTATCACCACCTAGAGTCAGGACTAGAGCTTTTCCTTGAAGCCAAAATTCTTTTTGTGTTTGCATCGGCAGTATCCAGTATTTCTCTTTCTGGCAACGTTCATTATCAGTCTATCTGTGATTAGACACAGTTGGCATCGGTTCAAGGAACTGCATAGTGTCCAGCTGAAATTTAAGTGGTTCGCTAGGTTTTCTGTAAGGACTTTGTTTCTGATAAGGCTTTTGTGATTATTCATTCTTTGTCCGAACTGAATATGATGATTCAATTGAATCTCTTGAATAAGTTCGCAACATTTATCTTATACTTTTGACAGATAGCTGTACCATTGATAAGAGAGATTTTAATGGAAATAGCCATAATTTATTGAATATTAGCAAAACTGCAGGTCTGACAATCGTGAATGGTCGTATTAATAACAATGAAAGAATTGATAACTTTACATGTATCGCCGAAAACACGGCAAACTTTCTGTCAGACGATCCTATGATGACGTTTATATCTATTTATACATCTAAAGAGCTGACTCAATACAGATGCCACTTTCACTAGGCTTTTCTGGGATTGGCAATATTTCTAATAGTGATCCCAATGTACACAGTCTAGGCATTTCTGGGATTGGCAATATTTCTAATAGTGATCCCAATGTACACAGTCTAGATAATTATGATGTTAAAGCTGAGTTATTAACACAGATCATATCGACTCAAAAGCTGCGTATGTGGAAAGCTTGCTTGAGCAATTTCATAACTTTTGTTTGAGACTTTCAGCATATGAATGAAACATCTGATTCGGACGTAACTATGAAAACACTGGTTCCGACACTTCAAAAGAGCTGATTAGGATAAAACTTTTGAAAACAACGGTTCCGACTCTTCCAAATGCTTTTGTAAATGTTGATCTCATGAAAACCTGAAGAATGTCTGGTAATAACACTGCATGACACGTCTACTTGAAGACAAGCATGGTTTGATGAAATCAAGTCAAAAGGCAACCCAAAAATGGCAATAGGAGCACTAAGAACTCAAAACATTTACAAAAGGATTAAGTACCAGAAAGTTGAGATCAGATTACGTATGTTATCGAATATCAATAAATATATTAATGCACACGAATGGTGAACATCGGATCAGAATGCAAAATGTCGATTATGAATGGAAATTATTGGATATGAATTAATAACAGTGAACATGAATGAAATTTATCGCATGCAAAAGATAATTATCACATACGACTAATGAATAATAAAATGTGAATTGAGCAGTGATGGAATGGTAATGAGAATTATTGCATAAAATTGATTTAATTGGATTTTGCAAAGTTTGACGCGCCATAGCTTCCATCTTGTAACACAGATCTCGTATTCCAGTAATGTACTGGATTCGTCTGGTGTCTCTAATGTAAATTTGATCGTGGGGTGGAAATTGTAAGCAAATGTAAATATTTGGTTTGAGTTCCTGCTGTGATAATACAAATGTGCTCTCCACGTCATCAAAATTTGCACCAGTTTAGGGTTATAGGCTGCTTGATTCAGTAGTCTGTCTCCCAATAAATACAGTAGTATACGAAGCTGCCATTCTGGCGCCCATCGCCGTAACATTAAGTTGAAGATAATGCCGTCATTAGGCATAGTTTTGTTCCTCTTCAAAACATGGTGTAGAGGCATGACAAGGTATTATGTGTCCGTGGTGTTACTGGTATAGAGGGCGAATATGAGTGACTGCTATTTTACGCTTTTATCCTCTTTATTGCCTACTGAGGAAGACCTTGTTTAGGTCAAAAATGTATTGAACTTTTGTGTTTCTTTTTCTCGCGCGTCTTTTGCAACATTTTGCCATTATTTAATGCTTTTATATGACGAAGAGCTATATTGTTCTCCCTATGGATACATTGCTATTCTAATTTCCAATTTAAAAAGGACAAACATACATAGATGAGTTTTCTTTTCATTATTGAACTCTTTTTGCAAATTTCCCTCGTTAGTCATCTATTTTAATAGTTTAGGATGTCTCTAGAGAGTTTGATTTTCCCCGACATGTCCTTCGGAAACTGTTAACGTGTCACTACTAATATATATAGCCACTACTAATATATATATATATATATATATATATATATATATATATATATATATATATATATATATATATATATATATATATATATATATACTTACCGAAGGACTTTATGTTAAATTTGTTAGTGATTAGGTAACAATTTCATCATCATCAGCATCAGTCTCGTAGTCTGGTAGACAGTTGAGGCACCGCACAAGACCGAACAACCAACTTCCTCCATTCCTCTCCATTTTCCGTCTTTCTCATTGAGTCGCTCAATGTCAAACCTGTGCACTCTCGAATGTTGTCTTCCAACCTCTTTCTCTGCCTGCCTCTCTTTCGTCTTCCTTGAACAGTGCCTTGCATGATTGTCTTGGCAAGTCTTGATGATCGTGAGACATGCCCATACCACTGCAGTTTACGTTTTGTCATTGTGGTCAGGAGGTTTTCGTGAGGCCCAATGGCTTGTCTGATCCTTTGCCGTATTTCTTCATTGGTGACGCGGTCTTTGTATGAGACGCCGAGAATCTTTTGGAAGCATCTCATCTCTGTGACTTGTATCCTTTTCTCTACGTTAGCTGTTATGGTCCATGATTCACAGGCGTAGAGAAATAAGGAGGTCACCGGTGAGTGCATCAGTCTGACCTTTGAAATCAGTGCGATGTTCTTGTCGTTCCAGATGGGCTTCAGTTTTGTCAGAGCTGCTGTTGTCTGCGCAGTCCTGGAGAGTACTTCAGGCTTCGATCCTTCATCTGTTACAACTGCCCCCAAATACTTGAAGCTGTGGACTGTTTCTAGCTTCGTACCTTGGGCCCTGATGTCAGTACTGATGCCCTTGGTGTTGTTGGTCATCAGTTTGGTCTTCTCTGCACTGATTTCCATGCCGTAGGCTGCAGAGTTTTTGTCGAGGCTCTCTACTAAGCTAGCTAGTTCTTGCTCATTTCCTGCTAGTCCATCAATGTTGTCGGCAAAACGTAAGTTGGTGGCTGTTCTGCCTCCGATGCTGACTGTCCCTTCATGCTTTTCAAGCGCGTCAGCCATGATTCTCTCCAGAAAAATGTTGAATAGTGTGGGAGAGAGCAGACACCTTGTCATATAGGTGCTCTATTACTGTGATGAGGTTGGCATTTATATTGTACAGTCTCATAGTCGCCCACAATGCTGCATGCCATATCCTGTGGAACAAAGGTAACAATTTACACATCGACAAATACCCAACCATGATTATTTAGTCCTTATCATTCCAATTTACTTTCTTTCTGTCATCAGTTTAGCAGATATCATTAACAAAGCGTTCACATTTAGGTTCCTCGAAGTTTTCTGTCGTTAGCCACTTCACTGCAACAGAATAAATAGCCCCATCTTCGTAGCTTATAGTGGTCGATTTTTATGTAGTAATATGGGTAGAGTGTCAGAGCGGGACATGCCAGTTATCTAAGGAGCTTGTTATGATAATTTTTTTTAATTTAAAAAGAATGGTTGATGCTGTATAAGCCAGGCTATTCCTGTTTTAAACATCATGCTTGCCTATGTTACGTGTTCTTATAGCATTCGTTGTTCTTGCTTTCTGCGCATTTCGATCTTTCAAAAGCAAACCCGTGTCCATTTTTAGCGATATCCCTTGCTCATCATATGACCCTGTACTTTAATAACAGGCTGCTAGAACATGTTGTCGAAGCGAAATGCAATAATTTTTGAAGACTGGCTTGCAAAGCCTGCCACATGGATGAGTATTGGAGTGCAGGGAGGTCTGTGCAATTACATTGTTTTAACTTATAGTCGGCGATTGTAATCTGGGGTTTGTAAATTTTGATCGGAAATCACAGGGGAGGGGCGGGGGGGGGGCTTGTTGTTATTATTATAATGTAAGGCGTTGATATCGATAAAACTTCCAATAATCAATAGACCTGAAAAGAAGGAACCCAAAATAGTCCGCAGATTTATCGATGTGTACAAAATTCTAGATCACTATCACGTGACCGTTTACAGCCAATAAAATTGTAGAAAACGCGGTAAATTTATAAAATTGGAATATATATATATATATATATATATATATAGAGAGAGAGAGAGAGAGAGAGAGAGAGAGAGAGAGAGAGAGAGAGAGAGAGATGCCTCTTGTCCATTCGAACTAATATAATAATGTTATTATCTCCTTTCCCTGAAAACAGATTGAAATTCGAAGACTGATATGAAGTCGCAGCCGGTGTTGTAAACCAAGCCTTGAAGAACAAATGAGGATTTCATTTCTTTGAGTGACGATAAGGTGAGCATTTTATAACCTCATTGTCGAAAACATTCATAGTCCATTTTTTTATCCAACTTTGAACTTCATAACTAATGAACGTCGCAGATTGAAAAAAAGAGATGTTTTGTTGTTAACGACCGTGAGGTGAAAAGTTTATCATCCCATTGTCGCTCGCAAAGTGATTTAAATAACCAAGAGTGTCCGAGTGATATATCTGAGAGCCTCTTTATCGTTGCATTGCGTCTAAAGCGAGTGATGGATTACAGTATATGGAGTAATGAATAACGGAGGTCAAACAAAGTTTACACGGCAGTCACGTTATATTGCGTTTCGTATTTTTTTTTTTTTTTTTACCAAGGAATGAATGTACACTGAAACCTCTCAAACTGAAACCTCAGGAAACAGAGACCCATCTATGTTTTCTGTCCCGCATTTTTCGTTCTTAGTTTAAATAAGCATCAACTCATTACACCTACACCCAACTGAGAAACAAAGTAAATTCGATCCCAAATGTCAGTTTTAGACTTAAAATAAGCGCCATAAAATCGAAACATAATCAATGCATACGGCTGCTCAATGGTCTTCAAACACACTAAAATAAGCTGAGTAAAATAAAACCCATGATAAATACATACAAATAAAATAAAACCCATAATAAATACATGCAAATAAAATAAAACCCGTAATAAATACATACAAATCAAATAAAACCCATGATAAATACATACAAATAAAATGAAATTCTAATTTTCCAAGACATATAATATTTGAACATTAATTGGTTTTAGATGTGGCTTTGAAATATATAAACAGTTGTACCATTCTTAAGTGAATATAAAGTATCTCAGTAACAAGAAAATTTCTAAAAACCGACACTTATGTAAACGGGTCTCTTTATGAGTTGTACATATTCCAAATACGTTAAATATTACAATAAAAATGGTTTATAAAAGGCAGTTACTGAAGACAATGAAATGTGGCGTCTAAGTTGAAACCATCTCCATCGTATAATCTATAATTTGACATCAAAATCTCTTTTCTATGCAATCGTTTTTAATCTATCTGCATCATGACTAATATTTTCACCTACATTAAGGTTATGCACTTTATCCCTAATAATTATCATATAAAAAGAATCGACCATATTCAAAAACGACCACATTATACCGGTAAATGTTAATTTATTGCTTTCTCGTGATTAGGCAAATAAGCAGATACATCTAAAAATAATACCGAACATGTAAATGGATCGCTAATTTAATTATCCAGCCATACTTCGTGCTTGGCCTTCAATCATCCTGGGGATTGACTGTCACCGTATTATCGACCAATTTGACGGATAGGCCTTTCTAAAATGGTTAAACCTATAGCAAAGCCTGAACTTGCCTAAGGGGATAATAATCGTCTGTATTATGAAAGAATTTTGTGTTTCCTTAAATATATTTGCATAAATTTTTAATAGAAAATGCAATATCGTCTAAAGAAAAAAATTAAAATAATTATCTCCTTTTTATTTACAGTTAATATATTTTGTTTCGTTTAACGTTTGGTTAGATAGACTAATGTTATGTGTTGATTACACGTAATGGTGTATAGTATGGTGGGTCTTTTAAAAACGAGGATGTCTTGTAAAAATGGCTGTCATACAAAGATGGCTGTTATAGCAGGTTTGACTAAATAAAAAGGAGTGCACATTTTATCAAACTATAATTATAAATACTAAGCTATACAGATCAGACTTGTCGCTTTATAGAAAATTGAATTTACAACCCCTAATTTCAAAGGAATCAAGACTTTTGTGTAAAATATTGAAGAATCAAATTTCATGTTTTAAATGATTCATAAAGTCATAGAGCTTGAAAACTGATTAAACACATTATGCATGAACGGCCGTAGTCAAGATTATTTATTATAATTACCGATAGTTTTAATAAAATGATAATGAATCTAAGAAATAAAATAAAGGTACTACAGTTGAACCAGTCTTTACAAATATTGTCAAAGCAAACAAGAATACAGAAGTAGTTCCTTTCTGGTGTTACTAATATCGTCTGACTTTTATGTTTCACATGATACAGTTTAAACCAATCTAAATACTTGTTACAAAGACTTAGTAAAAATGTGTAATTATTTCATAAACACATTCAGAGCAACTCTTAAGCACCGGTTTAACACCGTTGATCCTCTGGTAAATAGAGTTCATTGTAAGACATGTCTTTAACGCTTGTTGAAAACTGTTACAACTGTTATTACTTTTTCTCCGATCAATCAATCATCCGACCAATTAGTCAACTTTATTATCATATGCCCGGTACAATATTAGTTAAGTGTACATGCTCATTGTGAATGAAGTCAGGAGTTTTGTCCCTTGTTGATTGCAATTCAGCGCTCGTGTAAGGTCTTTCTTAGTTGCAAAAAAGGCGCATTCATTTTTCTTCAGATTAAAATGGTGCTTATTGTGTTTGAATATGTACTTAAATTTAATCAGTTATATTCTGTTCAAATTTTCCTTATCAAAGAATATTTATGTTAAAGTAAAATATAGCAGACGATATATATCCACCATATTCTACTTTTACATAAATCATAAAACTCTGGAGCTGTCGAAACTATCTATATAAAAGAAAATGACTTGTCTCCACTTTATCCCCGCAAATAAAACAGAATCTGGCATCTTGTTGAACTTAATAATGAACTTAATAATACTCGCTTATTTAAATCTTTCTCCCCGATTGAAGCTTGCCGCCTGTATTTTTGTCTGAAACTCCTTTCTCCCATACCAAAGCTTGCCGCCTGTCTTACGATCCTTGAATTCGCAATTATATCGCCTCCCTACCAATAGATGCATGTAGCTAGCGCTCCGTGAAAGCGAGTACGCCCTCAATCTCCTTTTTCGGTTACGGTGAAAATCATTTTCTTTTTCTACATGCAAGGCAAAGGATTAGTTAACAAATAGTATACATTATTAGAGAGAATTCCACCATCCATTTATATGATACAAGCAAATCTTTGAAACGCTCTCATTTTCTCCATGAAGCATTCAAAATGGGTTCATGATTCGGATTTTTTATTTATAATTTTCTTCTGTCAACTTTAAAACCGAATATATTTACTTGTGTTGCTGTATTTGCATTGTGTTGGTCTATTTAACAAGCTGAATAGCATACGAAAATACGGAATTTATGAATGATATTAATTATTCCCAGTAGTTTATTCCTCTCCCAAACTCATTTCCTCATGGCATTTGATTTACATATTTCACTGATATGAATCATTCTTGGCACGTACTATATGTGATACTCGGCATGAATTCAATTTTTTTTTTATATTAATGTTATGTCGTTACTGACCTGTAAGATATGCCATTCTGGACCTAAGTATACAAATGTCAATGTTCTGTATAGTTTTTAAATGGAGTTATCAATGAAGTGTTATTCTTTATTATTTTCACGCATGTACGCACGCAGGATTATACATTTACCACATTTACCAGAAGAAATACATGGAAAAAATAGCATATGTCCGAAAAGATAGAATATCTAAAGTCATTAGGAATAAGATGTATATATTATTTTATACTTAAGACATTACGTAAAAGAATAACGTTCGATGAGTACACAACTTTGCATATAACTGACACACTAAAAATATCGTAAAGGTGGCATATGCAAATTATGTGAGGTCATGAAGTCTATTCAGACGAGACAAAATAATCATTGTGTGAACAACATTTATGCTTATCTATACATTTTCTAATTTACTGTTACCCCAACCAAAGCTAGGACATCATGCATTCTTTCCGAGTTGTGTGTGTGTGTGTGTGTGTGTGTGTGTGTGTGTGTGTGTGTGTGTGTGTGTGTGTGTGTGTGTGTGATGGCCCTACAATCTTTTCATCTCTTTTGACAAGTAGATATATACTGACAGTTCGTAAAAACTTTTTGATAAGTTGCTTAAGCTGCTGAAGTTTGACCAGAGCAATATCTCCACATAAATATTTCTATTCATTATTGTCAACATACGAAATGTATTCAGACTAGAAAAATCTTTAATCCTGCAGACGGGGTTAGATGTAAATTTTATCGTACGCCTAAGAAACGATTGTTACTTGCCAAGAATGACGTTTTAGAAAAAAGGATAAGGATGGGTTATTCACTCAGACAAGCAAAACATTTTAGAATCATTTTAGTCATGCTTTGATATATGACTTTACATAAAATCTGCAATTGATCTGCAGCCTGACAAATGTTAAAAGTTACGTTTCCTTCCTACAATTATTGCATAAAACGGATCAACCATAGTATAGTACGAACCTTGTCTACAAGAAGTTAGTAATTAATTTATCACGCTAGTCTATACAAAATACAATAGTAACTCAATTAAAGCAGCATGCGTGCGGCTGTTGGGATTGTCACGCACGCGATAATCTCCAGGTTTGACAAATAAACCAATCGCAGACCCTTTAGACTGCTTGAACAAGCTTCAGCAAAATGATAATTGTTTTATTTTACTCAGACGATAACATGTTTTTACAGAGGCAATATAAGGCCTGTTAACGCTGTAGTACAGTCGATACTGCAAGGAAATACGGCAAAATAAAAAAATAATTAAATAGATCTCTTCACATCATACTACATGAATTAATACATGAATATTGTTATAATTGGGGGAAAAAAACCGGCGACAAAATTAAAAATATATTCAACTGATTTAAATTCCCATATATATATATATATATATATATATATATATATACTTATATATACTATATATATATATATATATATATATATATATATATATATATATATATATATATATATATATTTACACATATATATACATATACACATATACATATGCACATAGACATATACACATAGACATATACACATATACATATGCTCATAGATATATACATATAGACATATACACATATACATATGCACATGACATGTGCACATATACATTTAGACAGACACATAGACATATTCACATAGACATTTAGACATAGACATATGCACATTTGACACATATACATATGCACATAGACATATAGACATAGACACATAGACACATAGACATAGACACATAGACATATGGACAAAGACATATTCACATAGACACTTAGACATGCACATAAACACATAGACGCATAGACATATGCACACATACACAAAGACACACAGACACATAGACATATGCACATGGACACATAGACATATGCACATGGACACATGGACACATAGACATACGCACATGGACACATAGACACATAGACATATGCACATGGACACATAGACATATATATATATACATGGACACATAGACACATAGACATATATACACAGAGACACAGAGACACAGACATATATACACAGAGGCACAGAGACACATAGACGTACACACATAGACACACAGACTCATAGACGTACACATACAGACACAGAGACAAATAGACGTACTCACATAGACACATATACGTACACACATAGACATATAGGCACATAGACGTACACACATAGACACGGACATAGACACATAGACACATAGACGTACACACATAGAAGCATAGACACATAGACTTACACACATAGACACATAGACGTAGACACATATACGTACACACATAGGCTCATAGACGTAGACACATAGACGTAGACATATATACATATAGACATATACTCATAGATACGTAGACATATACACGTATTGACATATGCACATAGAGACATAGACATATACACATATAGACATCTACACATAGAGACGTAGATACATACACGTATAGACATATACACATAGACATGTAGACATATACATATATACACGTAGACATATACATATAGACATATACATATATATGCATAGACATATACACATATAGACATATGCATATATACACGTAGACATATACACTTATAGACATATACATATATACACGTAGATATATATACACATATACGTATACACACGTGGACATATATATATATATATACACACGTAGACATACATATATACATACACATATGCACACACACACACACACACATATATATATATATATATATATATATATATATATATATATTATATATATATATATATATATATATATATATATATATATATATATATATATATATATATATATATATATATGGGAATAAATGATCATGGTTGGGTATTTATCGATGTGTAAATTGTACCTAATCACTCACAAAGTTTACATAAAGTCCTTCTTCGGACTTTATGTAAACTTTGTGAGTGATTAGGTGAAATCTACACATCGATAAATAGCCAACCATGGTCATTTATTCCTTATAATTCCAGTTTACTTCCTTTCTAACATCAGATCAGCAGATTTAATCAACAAAACATTCACTTTTATGTACATCGAAGTTTTCTTTCATTAGCCTCTTAACTGCGATAGAATACATAGCGCTATCTTCGCTAGCCAAGATTCATCGATTCTTTATACAGTGATACGGGGTAGAATGTCATAGCGGGTCATGCCAGTGATATATTGTTATGATCATTATTTTAATATATAAAAAATGGTTGCTGCGGTTAAACCAGGATTATTCCTTTTTTTTCGAAAATTACTCTTGCGTATGGCACGTGTTGTTATAGCAACGTCGTTGTTACTTTCTACGCATTTCGATCTTTCAAAAGCAAAATCGTGTCCATTTTTAGTGAGGTCCCTTGGCTGACATATGACCCTGACCTTTAATAACCGTTGCTGTAACATGTTGTCGAGGTAAAATGCAATAAAATTTCCAAAGATTGGCTTCTAAAGCCTGCCATTTGCCTTCTTCGGCAAAAGGGGTGAGTGTTGGAGTGCAGGAAGGTCTGTGCAATTACATTGTTTTAACGTCTAATGGTCGATTTTAATATGTGGCTTGTCATTTTTGATCGAAAATCACAGCAGTGGGCACAGGGGTTGGTTACAAAGAAAATTAGGAGTCTAACCTGTAACAATATAACACAAGAGAAGACAAGAGTCCGCACCACTGGGTAGTTCCAAACCTGCTAGTTTATCCTAATTGCGTCTGCTAATTTACAACTTAAGCCAGTTGTAATCAAGAATAGTTCAATTTTCAAAACAGCTCGACACACTTCGTTCAGTTTGTGACATATTGGAGAAAATGCAATAATTGTTCGCCGATTTTGACGTCTGGAGAAGTAATGGCCCCGGCAGTGCCGTTTGCATTCGGATAGTCTTGGATTTCACTATTTACCTAAAGGTAAGAGCTAAATACAAGCAGACGATAGCAAGGAAATAAATGGATAATTTTATTGTGCCATGGAAAAATAAGCATAGTAGCGTAGATAATGCTAATTATCAAAATGTTAAAATATGTTCAATATTTTATATATGAGTGAGAATGTTCGGAATATTATAGATCTATAACTTTAAGTGATTACAATAAGTATTGACATGTATT
Source organism: Megalonaias nervosa (assembly GCA_016617855.1). NCBI lineage: Eukaryota > Metazoa > Mollusca > Bivalvia > Unionida > Unionidae > Megalonaias > Megalonaias nervosa. Next base: position 34,296 of record JAECUM010016532.1, on the reverse strand, counting down.
TTCAAACAATAAGTATATTTCTGGAGTTAAAAATACACTATGCAACAATGTAACCAGCAATCAGCACCAAATTTACCAAAATCAATATTTGGTTTTGCCACCAAAATTAAAACGCATCACAACGTACATTAACGATATTTACTGGGGACTCGAGGTTGTTCGGATCTTACCTTTCGGTCAATGGTGAAATCCAAGACTATCCGAATGCAAACGGCACTACCGGGGCCATTACATCTCCAGACGTCAAAATCGGCAAACAATTATTGCATTTTCTCCAGTATGTCACAAACTGAACGAAGTGTGTCGAGCTGTTTTGAAAATTGAACTATTCTTGATTACGACTGGCTTAAGTTGTAAATTAGCAGGCGCAATTAGGATAAACTAGCAGGTTTGGAACTACTGACGGGTGCGGACTAGTGTTTTCCCTTGTGTTATATTGTTACAGGTTAGACTCCTAATTTTCTTTGTAACGAACCACCGCTGAGGCAGTGGGTGGGCGGGAACTTATTATTAGGGTGTAAGGCGTTGATATAGATGAAACTTCACATCAAATGATCTGGAAACAGGGAACAGTAGTCCGCCGAATTTATCGATGTGTAAGAAATTCTAGACCAGTATCACGTGACCGTTTACATCCAATCAAAATGTATAAAACGCAGTCAAGTCATAAAAATTGGAATTATAAGTATGTGTGTATATATATTATAAAATAAACAACACCAGCACGTAGAATGTGACCGGTTTCGCTTTACTGCTTCATCAGACTGAATTCAATATCATTGATTACGTTTTTAAATATATTCTGTTTCTAAGTGATCAATGATATAAACAATACGACATAAACAGGATGACGTCATAACTTACATTTTTTATCGAATGTTTTATTCTTTAACGAATATTTGACATGGAAATATGCATACACAGTACAGATAAATGATATTTTAATTTTTTTTTAAAATACATAAAACTGGATCTTAAAGATACATATATCTCTACTGATAGCTATCTAAAAAATTTATGAATAAATAGAGATAAACAGTTTTATTAATATTTTTATTATGTATTATGCACATTTTTAAAAAAATAATATATCTTGATATATTACTGACGAATGTTCAATATTTCATCAGAACTCAAATTATATAATAAAAGTTATGGTGTGCATAATCTTATAATCATAAAATAAATAAGTATTTATAAATAATTAATCATAAAATATTGAGAATTTTATAATGCCCTTTCATTTTTAAAGAATTAGTAACTTATTTTTATGATATTAGTCTATACTTTCACTACTTAAGTTATTCTGTAAATTAAATTTATATATATATATATATATATATATATATATATATATATATATATATATATATATATATATATATATATACATAGTAATATTAATTTCCTTTTTCGAAACCATTACTTACATCCAAAATAATTAACAAATATGGGTTTCAAGATTGAGATTCAATGTAAAGGTAAACGAAGATAATTTTTTAAATGTCGAAATGTACACAGACACAATTAACCATGAGAAAATAGGAACGGTTTGGTCGAGAGCATCCTCTGAGTCACATAATTTGGGGGGGGGGAGATTTATAGACTGTCGAAACAGTAAACTTCTTAAAAGCTTGTAAGCGTAATGTTAAGCAATCTTTACAGCTTTTGAGGAAATGTGCTACTAAAGAAATACTTGCTGTATAAAATTAATTGAATTTTAAGCCTTTTTAATTGTATCAGTATGCAGATGATCTTCGTAGTACAGTTGATGAAGAATCGATTCTATATATATTATGTTAAAATGCGACTTAAAAAGTGTTTTTAATAAACGATAGATTGATATTTTAAAGGAGAATGGAAATGAGCAATTAATGAGTTAAAGAATGTCAAAAACGGTGACCCTAATTATGTATATTGAATGAAATTTTGGTATACGCCGGATTGTTTTTGAGCTATAAATACTGTATATTTTTATTGCTTCTTTTGTGTTTTACTGATTTTTTTTTTTTCTTCGATACTGGTTGCATTCCACACATTTGATTTGAGGGTACTGTTGTACCTATTCATAAGAAAAGTGCTGTAAATAACAGAAAATTGCACAGGTTATCACCCTTGTGACTGTAATAGGTATCATGTTTACTAGGATCATCGTGAGGAATTGGTAAAAGCTCATTCTGGTTTTCGGAAAAACGTACCCACGACTAATAAACATTTTTCATTACAGAGATAACATTATTTCAGGTACAAAGTATTTTTGCTTCTGTAATTTTGCTAAAAAAAATTTGATTTTATTGCAAGGGATATTTTATGGTATACATTATTCAAGTTGGGAATAAGAAGTAAAATATGTAACATTGTACACTTATTGTGTGGAAATTTCAAAACCAGTGTGAGATTCAATAATACCTTGTCGAAAGAATTTTATGTGTAAGTGGCCAGCAGCACGGAGAGTGCTTGTCGTCCATTTATTATCCGTGTTTATAAAGTAACATCGAAGAATTTAATATTAGTGTTGAACGTGCTGACAAAGTTATACTACAACTGTAAAGAATTTTATACGCAGACGATCTAGGTATATATTTTATTATGCAAATCAGAGTCTGAGAACATAATTTACTCTTCTATAAAGGTTTAGAGTTAGGCATTATTAATAAATTACCATTTAAATTGTTTCTACGGCAAAGGGGTCTTTTACGTTGCTCAGTAAATTTCAGGTGCACGAGCTACAGAGACGTTATTAGCAATCGATAAATATTTATTAAAATTTGAAAATGTGCCAACAAAGGCAAAACGTGAACATTTTGATACGCTGATGTCACCAGTTCTTAATTATGGATCACGAGTATTGAGATTTTTTAAGGAAATGATGTTGAATGAGTTGCTGTTAATTTTGTTTTATAAAAAAAATTATTGTGGTGAGAAGAACTATTCAAAATGATTTATTATCTGGAGAAGCGGGAAGGACATCATTGCAGTCCAATAGATATTGCCGCCTTCTGAAATATTGGATTGAGCTTATCAACTCTGGGTGAAGTGTGAATAAATCAAGTTGTTGGGACCATGATGATTGTCGTGTCTTTCACCAGGCAACGTTTTGGTTGACCATTTTATTCAAAATTGGCAGTCCAAAATCAGAATCTTCAATAGTTAGATTAGATAGAAATTTGTCATCAAATATTGAAATATTCTGAAAATGAATAAGAACAGAAAATGTAAATGATCACCGCTCCGGTGGCCTAGTGGTTAGAGCGTCTGCCTCGGATGCGGTATGTCGCGGGTTCATACCAAAGACAAAAATAGTATTAACAGCTGCCTCGCTAGGCGCTCTGCATTAAGAGACTCGTGTTAGGACTGGTCGGCCTGGTGTCAGGATAATATGACTAGGTCGGACATTATGCAACATGTCTGGGGCATGATGCCCCAGTTCTAGACATCACTATAAACTGCCACACTGCAGCGATGATATGACTGAAAAATTGTTAAAGCCATGTTAAAAATCCAAATCACACACACACACACACACACACACACACACACTATGTAAATGATCAACAAGGTTAAGGTAATATATATTTATATATAATATTGCTCTGTTGGTGCGTCTTTCTCATGTCCATAATTGCTATATACCAGTCTCAGAAGAAAGACCAACATGATAACAGAAGAATGCTATAGAAATCAAATGCCAGCAATGCTATGAAAATGTAAACAGTAATAAAATTAAGTGTTCCTAAGTAAAACGTAAATGTGTGAAATTGGTGTAAATTTACATAGTCTTTAGCACAAGCATAATAAAGAATTATTTGTATAACCGAAAAAAATATAAGTGATATGAAATATCGTAGAATAAAAAAGTACAAAATTCCATGTGCAAAATATTTGTTTTATAAATATAAAATTTCAGAATTGTGGCGAAAATGAAAACAGTTGTCCCTCTTATGTATCTGACAATGTTTCTTCATATGTATAAACCATGTTTAAGTAGAGCTGGGTACCACGAAACTTTTTGTTGCGCGGTATACCGCAGTATTTCTGAACATACCGCGATACGTACCACGGTATACCGCAATTGTATTAGGGAAAAAGTTTTTTTGCAGGGGCCTGATTTAATTTCTGTCTGTCAAAGCTGGATAAAGTATCTTTCTCTCATTTATAGCAAAATATTATATCCATGATATTTGTAAAAAAAAAAATATTAACTTCCTTGAAATGAACGAATAGATGTTTCAGCTTAAAAGAAATCATAAAATCCCACCGAAAATGAAAAGGCATGTACTTATTGTGGATGGATTTGCTGTGTGTGTATTGTTAAATTATTCTGTAAATTGAAATCTAAAACTCGCTAGTAAAGTGGGATGATTAAGTTTACACCATAGCTGATACTGTGAAAGACATCATGCCGACATTACAGAGCTTACTGATAAAAATAGGAAGTGTTGATACTGAAGCCTAACATTTTCACGATACACTATTTGATATTATAGGCAGATAAACTTTGAGTGAGATGCAAACGCCCGGCAAGATATTTAATACAGATAGCCAGTAAACATAAAGCACACTTACTAACAAACGAGAAAATAGTGGACTTGAGCAATTACGTAAAGTTCAGTCAGAAAATAAGTGTGCTTCTGAAAATTGTAGACGGTTCACCATTCGCTAGGAAATATCCATAACACGACGTGGGGTTTTTATATCCGAAAGTTGGATTCGGTCAAAAAATGCTTCACTTCATTCCTTTGGCCACCGTGTAGGCATGCGTAACACGTGTCAAACATGTGATTAAAGGATCATTAAAATAATTATATTTGTAATGTTCACAATTAATTTGTAACAGATACAACGCAACGGTTTGTTAAAAAAGAATTTTGTTTTTAAACTATTCTCTCACGAATAATGAAAACACTGCTAAAATCATTCAGTTCGTAACAAGATTCAAAAGGAATTTCTTTACTGACGAAAACTATCGACGTATGAGTACAGTGAATAACTAACGTGGTACATAACACAGGAAAAATGTACCGCGGTAAACCGGTATGCTGGTAATACCGCGCATCTTTATCGGTAACTAATGTCAAACAAGAGGTAGTCCTGCGGTTACATCAAATCCAAAGACAACGCACGTGGTGATTACGAAACAGGAGTACTGTAACAGGATGTAACCTGAATGGATGCTTGGACTAAATGACAACATAACACATTGTGATGAACGATGGAGTTTATGAAATGAATTGATAAAATAATATATATATATATATAGTGATTCTTTCACGCTCCAAATACACGACTCATTCGATTACTTAACACAAACATTCACCAGTGAAAAAAAAAACCCAAATGTGATTCATATATTCAGATATGAAGGTAAGATTAACATAAATCTCACGAGATGAAAGCGAGATTCACATAATCTCATGTAATGTAAACAATGAAAGCTATGAAAGCGAGATTCACATAATCTCATGTAATGTAAACAACAAAATTGTACTCAATTGAAACCACAATCAATTGAAACAAACATATGACTCGTAACTCGGTCATTTGTACAGCCCGTACAATCATAACCACGTGTGACTCAAATATTTGTAAAACTTGCTAATGAAACATCTTGACCTGGTTTACGTGTCCAATTGACAAATCGCACAGTTCTCCTGGATCCTTGGGTTGGTCCAAACTTGTATTGACCCCACGCTCCCCTTCATGGATGCACCATGCGCCCAAGTTTACAAATCTGTACTTCTGTCGTACACCCGCACACATACGCACAGCTACACAGCTACATATAGCTAAACAGCTACACACAGACACTGCTACCCAGCTGCACACAGCTACAATAAAACAAATTGGTCGTAATAACGGAATTAAAAACTAAAAATACGTGCTACTAAATTAAACTCAATATTAATTTGTAACAATTCAAGAGTTTACATCGTTTCAAATCCACGTAATGGTAAAGACAACGTTTCACGCTATGGCATTAAAAATTGAATATGCTTCATATATCAAATAAATTAATGCAACACTTACCCCTATGGCTGTAGAACGAATGGAGAATGTACACTCCTTGACAAGATCCAAAAGACCAGTGTGTCAGTTAGATAAAAACCTTGTCTTAAATCTTCAGGGGAATGAGCATTAGTGAGGGTAAAATACCCGTGCATACCGTGCTTTTAGTATCTCTCGCCGCAAGCGAACTACGAGGGAATACATGTTAGTTCAGTCACTTAACTAAAAAAAAAAAACAATTATCCACCCTAGGTAACGTTGTACGCATGTACGACGAACATGATCAAATTGTTCTAAGGCGAAACCAAGTTATTTCTTGCCTTATTCTGTGACACAAGCGATACTGCTCGCGAACCCGCTTATCAAAACTTGTCATGAGGCGCACATGGCAGAGGAAAGTCATGAGGGGTGTAAGGCTTTAACATACATAAGTATCCAAACGAACTGCCCCTACAATATTACTTGGTTACGAAATCATTAGAGTATGACATGAGAGTCACATGGATGCCGCCACAACGCCAGCGTGGTGTACAAATCGATCCGGTACAACATGATTGTACACCAACATTCACAACAATTGGTTTGTAACTTGTCTTATTCCACCAATTGTCTCTCGATTTCTTGTTTAGCGTCCGCTAACAGTTCTTTTATCAACTGTTTTCCTCCTGTCGACGATCATGTTTCGTTTGTAGTAAAGCGTGCTGCTACTGTTGAAAGGATTGAAAGTGTTAAGAGCTTGTAATGGTATCATATTTTCGTCGGATGATACTATTTTTTATATCCACCTCTGGTATTTTGTCTTCCAAAACATTGAGCCCATCCATTACTATTTGGAGATTATCAATTATGGGCTTCAGATCTTTTTGTCGATGTTATTAGAGTGCACTTTTTACTTAGTTACCAAAATATAAGCCTACCTATAATTCATTTGTGTTGGTATCGGAAAGCACATACCAACCACACTGTTTCCAACTGTGGTAGTGGGCATCTTTTCTCGGGATGGCCGTTGCGCGCACACAGCCAGGGTAGCCAAACACCAAAGTAGCTTTCCTACCACCAACGATTTTCTATTTAGAGAAAAGATGTTCCTCTAGTACAGTTACCAAAGATGGCAGTGCACACAACTTTCCAGTTAATATAGATATGTGCAAGAATGTCGGCGGTAGTGTACGTTCGGCGCGGAAACGCGTTCAAAGCAACCGTGTTCCAGACATTGCAGTCGTCGACTACTTGGCAGGGCACGAGGAACAATGACAACTACAGCAGAAGGAAGGCTTGCAAGTTTTTGTAGACGATGTGTGTGTGTGTGTGTGTGTGTGTGTGTGTGTGTGTGTGTGTGTGTGTGTGTGTGTGTGTGTGTGTGTGTGTGTGTGTGTGTGTGTGTGTGTACTTGCACCACAATGATATCGTTTGCACACGGGGGTCCTGTGTACAGCAAGGAAGAAGGAGCGACTACCACATTTGTTTTGGACATCCAGAGAGCAGCACAGAAGTCCATTGCCACACGCAGAAACGCGGATATGGTCACATCCACGTTTCCATAGGTAAACCCACGAGCTTATCAGGTGTGGCTTGTTCAGCAATCGACCAAATCGAAGCAGACACAAGGAAGCACGCGTGGAATGAACAGGAGGCGCAAAAGAACCCAACTAGCGAAACGACTGCCTTGCCAAGGTAGCAGTTTTCAACATATCAGTCGGGGAATGGCAGGCGAATCTGGCGAGCTTCGAACAAAGACTTTTTGCGCACGGTTACAGCATACACTTGATCATTACACCACTTCTCCGGCACACTACACCGCGAACTGCAGATGGAGTACCCGTAACGCGTCGGATTCAGCAAAAGTCGTTTCGATCTCTGACAAAATTGTGGAAACGTTTGGAGAGCACCTGGCAGGCTACGTCGTCTGCCCCAGCAAGTCATCATCATCATTATCATCAATCCCTTAAACTAAGAGGTCGTTGGGACACCACAGTTGACTTTACATCCAATTCTCTCCATCTTTCATGTTCTCTACTGCCCTTTGGGAATCTCCAAATCCCATGCCTGTCCACTCCTTAATGTTGTCTTCCCACCTCTTTTTCTGTCTGCCTCTTCTTCTGCACCTTCGCACTGTGCTTTGCAAGATTGTTTTTGCGAGTCCAGATGATCTTGAAACATGACCGTACCACTTCAATTTGCGATTGTTTACAGTTGTCAAGAGGTCTTCATAGGATCCAATGGCTCGTTGGATCTTGTTGTGGACATCTTCGTTGGTTACACGGTCAATGTATGAGATGCCCAAGATCTTGCGGTAGCATCTCATTTCAAAGGTTTGAATTCATATTTGTGGATCTGATGTGAGCGTCCATGTTTCACAAGCATACAGAAAGATGGATATGACAATCGAGCGCATCAGCCTTATTTTGGAACCAAAATGCGATGTTGGCATCTTTCCATATTGGTCTCAACCTTGTTATTGCTGCTGTTGTCTGGGCAATCCTGCAAAGTAGTTTTGGTTTGGAGCCCTTATCTGTGATAATTGATCCCAAGTACTTGAAGCTTGTGGCTCTTTCCAGCTTCTGTCCACTGAGCTTTATTTCTGCACTGATGCCATTGGTGTTGTTTGTCATCAGTTTGGCTTTTTCGGCGCTAATCTTCATATGGTATACTGTGGAGGTTTTGTCTTGGCGTTCAACCAAGTCATCCAGTTCTTTTTCATCTCCTGCTAAACCATTAATATCATCAGCGAAGCGAAGGTTGGCGATTGTTCCCCCTCCGATGCTGACAGTGCTCTTGTGGTCATGCAAGGCATCCTCCATGATCCTTTCCAGGAAAATGTTGAAGAGTGTAGGTGACAGTATACATCCCTGTCTGACTCCAACTGTTGTTCGAAACCAATCTCCTCTGCTGCCATTGATGAGAACAGCACTGGTGGCTTTGTCATAGAGGTGCTCAACGACCTGCACCAGGTTTGATCTGATGTTGTACCTCTTCATAGTTGCCCATAATGCTGCATGCCATACTCTATCAGAGGCCTTTTTGAAATCTATGAAGACGTGGTATAGATTCTTCTGATGCTGAAGGTATTTCTCGCAAAGGAGTCTGAGATTGAAGATTTGTTCTGTGGTGCTCCTTCCTGCTCGGAAGTTTGTCTGCTCTTCAGCAATAATTTTCTCTGTTTGAGGCTTTAATCTGTTGAGAATTATCTTCAGTATGACTTTGCTCGGTTGACTGATCAAACTGATGGTTCTGTAGTTTTGGTATAGCTGTAGGTTTCCTTTCTTGGGGAACATGATGACCAAGGATTGAGTCGATGTGGTGGGCCATTCTCCTGTCTGCCATATCTTGTTGCAGATTGTTGTTAGGACTGTGACTATTTCTTCTCCTCCTGCTTGAACGAGCTCTGCTAGTTTGTTGTCAATGCCGGCTGACTTTTCTTTCTTTAGTGACCTTACTGCAATTTCTACTTCTTCAAGAAGAATGGGGTTGTCATTAATTTCTTCTGCCTGAAGGCAATATAGTACTGCTGGATCTCCTTCATGGGTCTTATGATTGTACAACTCTGAGCAGTATTCTGTCCATCGTTTGAGGATCTCTTGATCTTCTGTGAGGCATTTTTCTGATTTGTCTTGGTGTTAGTTTTCCCTTGTTTATGGGTTGTGAGTTCTTCTACCAGTTGATATGCCATTTTTCTGTCATTTCTACTCAGATTGTCTTCGATTTTGCAGCATTGTGTTTCTATCCAGGATTCCTTTGCTTTTTTCATGCTTTTCCTGATCATGTTGTTTATCTCTCTGTATTTTCTAGCTCCTTCATGATCTCTTTTTCCCTTTCTCAGTTCTCTTCTTTTGTCGCATAGTTCAAGGACCAACCTGCTAGAAAAGATTCTACATCTGAGCGTGAAAATGTGAGGCTGTACTCACATAGAGGTTTAATTGTGCGCCTTGATGCTTGCACCTCAGAAGCTGTTGCTTCGGTTGTGTTGGAGCATGTGCAATTGGTAGAGCGCCTGTTGGTTGTGCAACATCTTCGAACGCAGTGAAAAACTTCGCGAAAGAGCTATATCGCTGCACCATGCGCACAGACTGGTCGACGGGGTCATTATACGCTGCATCGAACGTGCACACAAAAATCGGAAGGTTGTCTGGAATCCGGATTCGATCAACGAAGGAAACCAGGGAGGACTACGCAAAGTCTGATCCGGCGCTTTGTTGAGGCATTTCGGAGTTGTTTTTCGGGAATGTCCTATATTCCGCGTAGACATTCTGTCGGGGGACGGGAGCGGCATTTCTGCTGCGTCGATGCGTTGCCACACAAGGAAACCAACCGGAAAACGACATTGGCAGCGTGCAACCTCTCCATGCAAGTGCACGACACTCCAGATTCTTCCATCCAGCTGCAGAACACATAGCAAGTCGGGTTGATTTAGCGCCGTACGAATGGCCACACCATTTTTGTAGAAAAGCTAACGTGGCCAATAGAGGAGGAACCAAATGAACACAAATTGTGACGCTCTCCACTATGGCAAGAGACAAACAAATATTAAAAATCAAATACGCAAGCACAGCGGAACTCTGGAAGGAAAATGCAGAAGAAATCCTCGCCAACTCCAAACACCATCATAAAAGAAATCTATAATTTTCGCTACACCTTGACAGAGCACCAACATTACAAGATTGCTAGAGACAACGCAGCTCGGGTTGTGCGCAAGACTCTTTCCAAGAAGCAAACAGAGAAAATAGCCTAAGGGTTCTCCTGGAGTTCGACGGGGAAAGGAAATTTATTTAAACGAAGAAAGGTGATCGAAGCAGTTCTGGAAGCTTGCAAGGTCATCTCCGTGCAGGAGTACAATGGTAGGCTCTACTCCACCATGTATAAACTGTGTTACACCTAAAGAGATATGGGTCCGGCAATCGTCTTTTTCGACAACCCCGGAAGCCAAATAAGATGGTACAAAGTGCAAGTGCTGAAGGCTCCATCCGAACAGAAAAAAGTGGAACTTGCAAAATATAGTAGATAACTGGAACTCATGAAATATGTTACGTATATGTAATTAAATTATTTGTGTGTTAATTTTAATTTTTTTTTTAAATTTTTGTTTCATTACATTTTATTGTAAGGATAATATTTTTACTGGATCTGACATTTTTCCTAGAAAATTTAGTTCAGTTTTTTTAGCCTTATTAAAACGTAGTAGATTGCTACATTATATTTTTAGCTGACCTAGTTCTTGACCTTGGTTCTGAATTTGTAAACACTAAGTGAAAATGATTGGTCATTACCAAGGTCATGTTCAGCCCACGTGTTAGCTTTGTTGTAAACAGTGTTTTTTAAATTCATTTCCAGTGTGGGAATCAATGATTCTTTGCTAGGACTATTCTAGCCTACGTGCTAATTGACTTGTAGTGAGTGATCACGTGACCCATCACTCGGGCTTGAAATTACGTTTTAGTTGGGTTTAATACTCATATCTCAGTGAATTTTAGTCAGTCGTATTCTACACCTTTAGAGCTCAATGTGTTTTTTTTATGTTGATGGCAGTTTGATTTAGACTTATTCTATTTTTTGGATTTAATAATTTATATTCTCTGGAAAACATACAAGTGCTCTTCTTCATAAAAATTCTTGGACAAAGACATTTAGTGGAAAATTATTCTGGAATTATAAACTGGAACATTGTGATTCAACGAGGAACTGTTGACATCAGTACAACGACCCCATCTGACGTCATTGCCTTCCATATTGGAACTTCATCGGGATTCGAACTTTGATTCATGTAGAACTTCTTAGTGAGAGGACTTATATTTTTAAATTCTAGGATTAGTTTTTGGATTAGATTCACAAACCGTAAGTCCTTTTTCATATTTTACCTTGTTTTCTAGGGAAATAAATTATTTCGTTAAATTTACAAAGCTTGTTGACTTCACTCTTTTATTTTGTTACTTTTGTACGAGCCTACACGTAACAAATACAAACTTTGAAATGAAAATTTTACCGAATCAAGTGCGCGACATCCGACTGTGGCACTAGTGTTCGTGATCATCTGCTGCCAGAGACCCTGTCTGAAATGATGCGCAACTTTTACCGGTTCACGTTCGTTACCAGTTTAGAAGGAATCTCAGTCAGTTGCAGTGGCACCTTTTGGGCCAATAATAGTGGGATTCTGTTGACAACACAATGATATTGTTATGATTATTTACGACTGCTTTTACAACGAGTTTGGTGTGATTAAAACATGTATTGGCGGCTCAAGTGTGGCCTAAAAAACGGCCAGGACCCGAGCTTAAATGCGACCTGTCTCATGTCTCATTTACAGAACAGATAACCAACGACGTACTGAACATTGAATATATTAAAGAGGACAATGTGGCTGAAAACAGTTTTGTGGTTTTAATGCTGGACACGTCGTAAGACCTTATCCACGCGTCAGTGGCATCTCAATGAAATTACTTTACATTTGGGCAGTCGTGTGCGCACAAACCAGAATTCTCTAGTTGATAATATAGCCGGAAATGGACGTCGGTATTCAGAAGGGGTCCTTTGCAAACGTGGAGATAAAATCTTGGTGTGAGGAAAACGCCCCAGTTATTTGCAAATACCAGTCAATGATAGCAGCGCTGAAAGTAAGCTAAACTGCTCCTCTCATGAAGGCCTTTGCATAATGCCAAGCAACAGATCCAAAAATTGGCATCCAGAAAGGGTCCAACCACGAGAATCTTGTTGCAAACAAGGACAGTTAATAGTCACCAATGTTGACATTGATTCAAGGAAGATACCAACACAATTGGCATTACTCAAGAGCAAAGAACATCACATGGGTCGCAGTCAACGAGGCATGGAGAGGTGGACTTGGACTACAACTTCGCTTGCTGAAGTGCTTATCGCGTCGGTTATTGATAGCAACAATAGCTCGGGGAAACCAGAATGAAAGCATCTATGTGTTTGGCCCAATTGTGTCAGCTGAAAGCTCGCCCAAAGAAATTTCGGAATCTGAAACCATGAGGACAATAAATCGACACTTTCTGGGAGGTACCACAATGGGACTTTTAGCCCTGGTGTTTCTCTGCTTATCGCATTCGCTCGTTTTCATGTTTGGACGAAAGAGAATGCGAAGAATGCGACAGCTGCCATAAGGAAGAACGACACGACTTGACCGCCTGTGTCTGCGAGTACGATGGTACCTCTGAGAACTGAAGCTCTAGGTATGTTCCGTTAACTAAACAGGGTTTGCAGCTTCAAAACAATGATGTGATGTATTGTAGTTCAGAACTCTGTTCAACCTGATTCGGTTAAACTGGTCACGAATGGCTTCTCGGTTAGCGCAGGTCGTCTAAGCCCGCGTTTGTGTTTATAATGCGAACTCGTTTCTCCTGAACCTTCAATTCTCTTTCCTTTTTCAAGATGCTTGTGTCGATTTCCACAAGGGTCAAAGTTTCATTTTCTACGGCGATTTGGTTATCGAGGTATGTAAACTTTGAAAGGATATTTAAAAACTCGGCAAGGATTTTTTTTTAAATCTACGCGTTCAGACCATTGATCTCTCTATCATTGGGAGGCTGTAGGGTTTATATTTTGCTGCTTCCTTGAGCGCTGTGTTCTTCTCTTCTGACACTGCAATAAGATAAGTATCTGTCATTGTGTCGACTGATATCACTTCTCGAGCTTTATCGAGCTTTATCTATTTCATTTGGCAGTAGCTCCTCTTTGAGGCCTAAAGATAGAACTGAATAACATTAACTTGCCTTTGCAGCTTGGATGGGGCCAAGAATTTAAGTGGGTCGTTGTTATATGTTAACATAATCAACGTGTTGCCCCATTTTTTCGCGAGGGCGCCGTCCTTTTTCACCGTATACTTTAGATCGATTTCGCGCTTTCCAAACACCAGTCCTTTGCAATACGCATCGACGCGGATCAACGCAGGTGTAGTTCCCATGTGGATACAATATATTCTTGCTTCTATCGTTCTTGAACATCGCTGCCACCAGGCTAAGAAGACGTTTCCATCTGTAGCTCTTCTGTATCATATACTTCGGTGGTAAATGTGGTCTCATCTTCGTTGGGGTGATGGTATCAGCATTGCTGCTCAGTGGTGAGTGTATTGAGGCTGATAACCGTGATAGTATTCAATAAGAAGACCTGCCAAAACGTTTTTCTCTCAGCAGCTGTGCACTATTTAGTTCAACTCGCTTTCTTCAGTGATTAACCAGCCGTACACTTAGTAAAGGTAAATTCTATTTCATTATCCTCCGGCAGCCAAACCTATGTATGGTTTCTAATGGAGTGTATAACCTCAGCTAAATGCAGATGCGCGAACTGTAACAATAAGAATTTTGCAGATCCTTGTAATATGCGAGGGTCAGAGTCTGATATAGCAATTTAAGTTGATGTATCTGATCATGGACCGTGATAATCGATGGCAGGGGGTAAATACAGAGCTTTAATGTGTGTTGTTGACATGAGGGATTTTAAAAGACGTTCTGTTTCATAACTCTCAGGCACATTGGTCAAGAATAAGTGAATTGATTCCAGTCATAGAGAAAATGCCAAGGGTTAAAATGTTGCTGAAATATTTAAGTTGAAACATTGCATAGATCCATTCATTAAGGGAAGCGCGAAATATGTGGAATTTTTCAAGTAACAATTAGAAGTTTCGCGTTTTATAATTTTCTTACGCCACAACATTAGTTAGTCCAGTTGAGATTGTGAGTTAAAGTAATTGTTTGTAAAATTGTCCAAGGGACATGTATTGGGAGTCCTAAAAGACTATTCTGTAAAAGGGGAAAAAGAGAGCAAGGTACCATATCTTAGTCTCATAATTTTTTCTTTGATATGAGTCAGAAGATAATTTTTTGAATTTATCTATCTTAGTTTCATATAAATTTTCTTTGATTGGATTCTGTAAATAATTGTTTGAATTTATTTGTCTTAAATGGTATATGACTCATGTATTCTAAGAATTTAATACGTTATTTTCTTGATAGAATTATTTGAAGTTATTCGTTTATATGTCGTACTGATTTAATTGTTTGAATTTATTCGTTTATTTGCCATAGGAATCATGTATGATAGCAAATACTATTCAGAGGTCTCTAGGAAATTGTGCCACTGAATTGTTAGTTAGCACATATTGTGGTTGAGGCAAGAATTGAATTTCGTTGATTCATTTGTATAATAAAGATGGGAATTCTTTCAACCGATAATCGATTGTATTAGCATTGGAGCAACAGTGAAGGCTATTCGTACATCTGTCCGACATTAGTTAAGATAGTGATTAATAGTTCGCACGACAAGGGTTTAGTTGTGTATTATGGACGATTTTAAGCCGCCATTTTCATCAGTTATCTGCGTGGAGACAAGTTGATATCTGATCCTATGGAAGCCAACCTCAACATTTCATTTTCAGCAAGTGATATTAAGACAAAATCAAAATTACTGATATAGAAATTATTAGATGACCACTTTCTGCACTACCTATTAAGTCTTAATATTTTCTTGATGTTCGTTGAATTGATTTCAGTGGTCAAACACTTCCTATAATCTCTTGTAAAAAATCTTTTAAAAATGCCCGTAATATAGTTGACGATGTCATTACATGAAAAGAATCTCATTAGCAACCTGTCACATGATCTTTTGTGAAGCTTGGATAGTGATGAATGCATGCTTCTCTCTCTCTCTCTCTCTCTCACACACACACACACACAGATCTATATCTATATATTTATTATATGCTCATTATTTTCTCCGTTAACTTTATATTGTCAGACTTGTGCAATATTTTTCCATATTGCACGGATTCATATTGGACGACACGTGATTCTTAAAGTATTATAGAGTATTGGGAACTACTTTATAAACAAACCATGCACACTTGTGTAGTAGACGCTTTAGGTTTTAGATTGTTAGATATGTTTGTGGATGAACTAAAGAAGTCGTTTAGTCTACTTGAAAGTTGAGACGATAAAGTGAACGATGTGGAGGAGTTTACTGAGTAACAAATGAAACTTTCAAACAAGCAAACAAATGAACGTGATATTCGCAATGTCCAAAACAAGCATGAGAGACTCAGTATTGAAAATACCATTCAGATTATTTAAAGTTATTTAGAAGAAATGTTCCTAACTTTTCGCAAATAGAATGATCTAGACTATGATCAGTGCTCTCTAGAGAGTCTATAAAAATAGCATAGAAAAGCATATTGAGGCAAAGGACTATCGCATATCTATCAGAGATTACAAGTCAGTCAAAACGCTAAATTCCAGAAAAAATGCAACTAAAGGTTTTATTATGAAACTAAAAGCTTCAGAGCCAATACGCCAATACGACTAAAAAGTATTATTTCCGCTGTCTAAAAGGATAGTCAAACAACAGCTGCTTTGCAATTTTCCCCGTTTAACTATTTTGATACAATGTTAGGCTAGCGATAGAAGACATACAATGAATGATACAGGTCATAGCTGAGGTCCCTACAACAGTGAGCATGCAAGTAACAGGGCATAAACATGTATATTCTTTAGCTGGTGATAAGAATGGAAATAAAATATTCTTTCATTTATGCATCTTGAATTTCCTCAAAATGCACTTTCTTAGTTCTGCAAATTCGAATGAATTGACCCATGTCACGGAAAACCTGATACACTCCGAAACTGTACTGTAATTTCGACTACATTTCCAACTGAAATCACATTCTCCTTACTGCACTGAATTGCCCCCACACCCCAAATCCAGTCCACCATAAACATAAAACAGAAGAGATGGATCAGCAGGAAAAAAAACCCCACCCATTCCAGATCAACTGGAAAAGTTGTTTTCAATGCGCATTCATTCAAAACATAACTCTAAATTTTAAATTTAAGTAGACCAAAGCGAGAATTGTTTTGAAATTAATGTCAAGCACGCAACGAAGTTCAAAGGTCGCTGGGCGGTACTATGTGCTAGTTAATACTGTTACTTTGTATTGATGAATTTACAGTTGTGTATTTATTTTGAAATACATCATAAATTCAATTACTTTGTTTCTTGTAGTCTATTCCTTTATTATTAAGCCTTAGGTAGGAAAACGAAATAAGTATATAATAACAAGGTTATTATATTTATATGGGAAAATATGAACTCGTTTTTTTCGGACTAATACTGCACTTCCAATGTGATGCAATATTATTTTTAAAAAAGTCTTTCATATTTTCCCATACAACTGCAGTCTCTCTCTCTCTCTCTCTCTCTCTCTCTCTCTCTCTCTCTCTCTCTCTCTCTCTCTCTCTCTCTCTCTCTCTCTCTCTATATATATATATATATATATATATATATATATATATATATATATATATATATATATATATATATATATATATATATATATATAACTAATTGCCCCCTTCCTTATTGTAGAATTATGATTGTTTGTCACGTACGTGTTAAAGACACATAAACATTCTCCCTAGTCTTTCGGAAACACATATTTTATTATCACTTAGATATTTTTTTAAACGGACATTGAAAAGTGTTTGAAATTAGATGTACGCAACGGTAAATGAGTAAGGTTTAACAAAGCTTTTAAAACCTGGGTACTTAACACAAAGGCTGAATCAAACAAAGTATTTGCATCTTTAATTAACATAAAATGTTTAATTAAATTTTAATAGATACTACCTCTTGTCAGTTTTGTCTGCACCTCATCATAAAATAACGGTATGTGGTTTAATTTTCTGTCTATTATTAAACACCAAAAACAGCACAAAAAAAGAAACTTTAAACATCAATTCATCGTACGTACATTTTGGCACATCTTTTGTGCTTGAAAAACTAAATTGCTTTTTAATTCACTGATTAGTTTAATTTGCATTTTATGAATTCTGAAAATATGAAAATATTAGTAATAGCTGATAAAATCTTTTTCATTCCTAATGATCATGATGGAGAAATAAGATCTTAGTTCTCAGATATCGATAGATAGGTTGGGTGTGGCCGCCAGAAACGTCCAAAAGTCTATTCATCTTAATCGTATTTGTTACGTCCAAAAGTCTATTCATCTTAATCGCATTTGTTACGTCGCGCATTAATAGATCTTTCATTATTCATTTACGTGCAGGTCAAAACAGTTTTTAAGTTTCGGCGACACGCAATATCCAATTTTTGTTAGTCGTAGCATTTTATCTGGGTTGGCTCTCGGTTTACAAAATACTGGACCTGGAACAAGAGAACTGACATGAGAATTTACCCGACACAGCATGTTCCAGTATGGGAATCAGTTTCCACGGCAATAGTGAGTATTTTAATCTGGTTTGTGCCAGGATAATAAACATACACAAAATGATTCCCATTTCTTAAAATGTAATAAACGTGTCATTAATACAGGAACGTTTTAAAAATGATAGTTATGACTCATACATATTAGGTAATAGGTCCTAATTTTGTAACAAATACAATTACATGTATTAAAAAAAGATGGTTACGTGATTTTAAAACTAGTAACCAGATATAAATAGTAGCATAAAAAATAAGTACTGCAACAAAACCCCAAATACATTAAGTACTACTACAAAACCCCAAATACAGTAGGTACAGCTACAAAACCACAAATACAGTAAGTACAACTACAAAACCACAAATACAGTTAAGTACAGCTACAAAGCCACAAATACAGTTAAGTATTGCTACAAAGATCCCAGATATAGTAAGTACAGCTACAAAACCCGAAATACAGTAAGTAGAGCTATAAAACCACAAATACAGTAAGTACTGCTACAAAGATCCCAGTTACAGTAAGTACGGCTACAAAACCCCAAATACAGTAAGTACAGCTACAAAACCATAAATACAGTAAGTACAGCTACAAAACCACAAATACAGTAAGTATTGCTACAAAGATCCTAGTTACAGTAAATACTGCTACAAAACCCCAAATGCAGTCAGTACTGCTACAAAAGCACACACACAGTAAGTACTTCTACAAAACTACATACACAGTAAGTACTGCTCAAAACCACACACACAGTAAGTATTGTTTCAAATCCCTAATACAACAAATACTGCTCTAGAAGCCCTGATACTGTAAGCACTACTACAAAACCTCTTATAAAATAAGTACTGCTATGAAATCCTAATACAATAAATACTGTGAAATTATCATACACATTCAATACTGGCATTTTATTATATGACGGCGGCTCTTGCGTTCGGTCTTTCCAGTATTATATTTCCTAGTACTACACACGCTCTCGGTGTAGGTGGTGTTTGAAAATCGATAAAGCGAATAAATTGAACAAGTGGATATTAAACTTTGTTGATATCAGTCATGTCATTCTGTATATAAACGATCTAAGAAACTATAAAATTGAGACACCCCCTCCCCCAAAATAATAAACTAAGGCAAAACAACCATACTAACCTTCTTAAACATACTTCACGGGTGAAATCCAGATTTACTAGACGAGTTGTCCGCATTCAGCTCACAAAAGTAACTCATTCGAACTCAATATGGAAATTTCTATTTGAAAAAGATTTTCATATTTCCAAATAAATTTATGTCGGACTGCTAAAAGGTATTGCATTTTCAGGATAGATTACCGTCATTAGATGAAATAACGGCATTTTCCCTTCAACAGCGGAAAGGAATAAAAAAGAAATAATTGCAAATGCATTAGCTTGTAAGTGTAACAAAGGTTTCCATTGGTTTGAACATACCCATGTGATCAGGCTGAGATGCGTACTGAGAACTGCTTTATATCAGCTAAATAGAATCACGCGCAAAGTAACAATGTAAACACTGAAAGAGAAGGCATGCACACTGCATGCCTTCAAAACTATATAAAAAAAAGTTCGTGGTCTTTTTCCTCTGAAAATCGAATGTTATATTTCACAGAATCAAATAACAAAAAGAATAATTCTTTCGTTGACTATATTTGATATAAACCTGGATTTTAAAAAAGTTGCATGTACGCTAGGTCAAGGTCTGTTGTGTCGCAAGTATGCTGCATGCCACTGTTGTGTCTGAAATGGCTGAATTCTGAAAATTTCGATAACTTCATGTCAGTTAAAATTTCATATATGGAGAAACAAAGAACAGTGACCCATCAATATCTGACATACCTTCCAAAATGTATGATCTTGCACAAGCTGAATTGTCAAGTATTCCTAACCAACCAACTAAACTTAGTCACTTTGAATTAAAGAGTAGGATGACCACAAACCAAAAGAATTTAATCTGAAGAGTAGAATGATCACCTATGAAAGTAGTATAAGAAAAAGAGGTTCCTAGTTTACTAGTACGTTTTGCAAATGACCTAGTCATTTTCCATAGTATCAACATCAGAACGGACGATGATCGTTTCGTCATGAACCAGTTACCTGCTACTGCTGATTAAGATAAAGAAACTAATTTTTTCTGCATAATTTGGTTATCGGAAAATCACTCAGACGATTAATGGGAGAAAGAAAGGCGAGCAAGGTGCTAATTAGATCTGTGTATATTTTTCGCTAAACAACAATATGATAGAAAGAGATAGCAGGTGGTGATTATGTAACAAATTTACACAAAACTTATGTGTAATTGAACTATTTTAGAAACATTTGTAAGATCACATGAGATGAAACAGAAGTCAGCGGAATAGAATAGTACGCAATTATTCCGACTTTAGTTGGTGGCTTTGAGATGGCCACAGTCCTTGGTATCTGCCCAGTTTAGATTTAGATCACAATAACAGCCAGCCAGAAACTAAAGGTTAGTATGCAGCAAGATTATCTTAACCATGCCTTGTCTTTGGAGAACATTATTTGAACATATAATCAGATAGTAGATGAAGATAACAACAGGCGAAAGAGTCATAGACAACGACATCTGCATCAGAAATACTGAAGGCTTCAGATACAGTCCAGATGAAAACATAGTTGACGAAAACAAAAGTTTTCTTATGGACTAAAGTGTTTTTTTGTCAGAACCGTTAGCAAGCTGCCTGATTATTATTTGACACAGGTGTCAATAGGTTTAAATGTTTCTGTCATAATAAAATAATTTTTTCTTAGCGCTGTTCTTTTTCCAGATGGCTGCTAATGTGATTGAAGTCTATGATATGTTTCATAGGATATGATATTTAAACTCTTCCTTAGTTGTTGCATATGTTAGTATCATGCTTGTAAAAGACAGGATTTTTTAGTTGTACCATGTCTTGGTATAAATTTGTCATAGAGGTTTTGTGTTTATAAAACTTGCTCCTATCTCTTCTGTTGGTTCTACAGGGTCATACAGATAAGGCGTATGCAAAATCGTTCCTAATAGACGCTTTTCATTTCAATCCCACCATCTGGTTCTGACATAAGATGCATAATCGCACTTGCGACACATGTTGTTTCATAGCATCCTGTTACATGATGCGTAGTGATCTGATTATATGCACTAAATATCCTTCTTTGTTGCAATGTGAACATGTCATTTAAGAATTGCTTTATTTGATGATACATATATTTGCGGTTTTTGAAGAGTTTCTTTGTGTGGCGTTATATGAAGAAAGCGGCCTCTGAAATACTGTTTCATTTCTTCACTAGGATCAGGCGAGTTTACAAATATTTACCGTCAAACACTTCACTCATTGTGATCTTGTCACTAAATACAACAGGAGCTAATTTGTCTTCTGTCGTCAACTTTCCAATACATTCAAGAGCCGCCGCAAGAACGTTATGATCATACACTTCTGTATTTTACAACGTGACATTAAGCTTCAGTTGTCTCTTTACATTTTACTGCTTCTGGAATATCATCTTTCTGTTGTTGCTCTGGCTGCGGTGGCTACGGCTTTTCTGTTTCGAGGTATGGCTTTGGAATTTCTGCTTCTGGCTCATTATCATTATCGGATCACAGCCTTCCTTATCAAACAGGTCCATTATCTGCAGGATCGTTTCTACATCGCAATAATCCAGGCCGGGCTCTCTGTGGAATTTATTGCCGCTGATTGTTCTCGAAGTTTTCGTTTGGTCTTAAGTTCTTTTTGTTTGCCTTACTTGTCCACGCAGTCCTAGATATCAGCATGACCCCTATCCTCTGTTGCTTTCATTTTAGCCTTACTCTTTTGGTCGCGACAGTTGTTCTAAGGCCTCATTACCCAGCTCGCATATTATACCTTTTACAATATTTTCTAAATTTTTGGCTATGGTAACTGACCCATTTCATTGCAGAACTTTTTAATTCATAATTTTGTTTTTACTATTTGGGCCTGTAGCTGCGGAACTCGCATAGTTCTTACAGAGACAGTATTATTCATAATAGCGTCTGCATTAGACGTAGAAGAATTCTGAATACATTCTTCGTACAAAGCTTTCACAGCTCCAGTATTATTATAGTATCCGTGGGGCAGCGCTCCGTCAAATGAAGTTTCGTTGCGTCTTTCGTCAAACAACATTCTATTAAGTTCGCGCAATCCTCACGAATTATGTCATGGTGCATTTTATGTTGTCTACAAAAGATCGTCAAGCTTACAAATTTTAAAGGAACTCAGACCAGGATTTACTGGCTTGTAGAAACACAACATATCCAGAAGACACAATATTTTGTTGTGCATGGGTCTGGGATTTCAAATATGGGCCCGGAATAACCTATTGTAGTTGTGCTCGAATAAAGAGTAGCACAATTTGTCGCGTTGTTCGATTCTTCAAGTCGCCAGTTACTTAAACACTTGTTTCCAGCTATCTTGCACGTAAGATGAAATCACCATATTGTGACTACTATGGGATGATCTATTCTGATCCCAAACTTACTGTAGAGGCCAGCAGTTACCCACTCGTTACCTGGGCGCTCAAAAGGCAATATGGCTGGCAAATGCAGATGTGTTTGGTAGATAGTCGATTATACAGACAAAGCGGATACGAAGTTTCCATCCCTAAGCTATTTGACGACAGACATGATATATGACCAACCATATTTTCACTCGCTTCATATCTACATTTTGTTTCGTTGTCGCATCTGTATTGTCCCATGGCACGCCCACATTTTTCATTGCCGCACTTTTCATGTATACACCAGCCGTGGTAAATTCATATGTAGGTGAAGTGACAATAGTTGAAATTCAAAATCCTTCTTGCGCCTGAATAATTATTGGACCAAATGCTATCGCGGATGTCATCTGAGCAAACATTGGCCTTGTCTGCGAACCAAAACCAAAATACAAAGATTTTCCAGCGGCCAAATATGATGTCATTCCGAAGTACCTGCTTGCCGCTGGTGGCGAGCTGACCAAGATATCAATACTCGGGACAAACTTTGTGTCAGCATACGATTTTGTGGCTACATCTACATCAACTTGTTGCGCGGCCAGGTTCATGCTCTGCTGCCAATATTTATGTCGCCAGTCATGGTTTCGCCACATATCGGCTGAACACTTGTCACAGAAAACCACATTTGGTTGCCAGTGACTGTCGACGCTAAATTTTGTGTAGCAGAAATAAGCTCCCTTGAAAACAAATGATTGTTCGCCTCTGCCAGCAAAAACTTTTGCACATGCGTACTTGTCTGCGTAGTCTTAATCAGAGGCATCTGAGCTGGTTGTAGGCGTGGCCGCCCTGTCTTAGTCTGGCAAGATTTCAGTACGTACCAGAAGCAGTCGACAACTTACCTGAGTTAGTTCCGTTCCCTTTCACGGTTCCAAAAAGTTGCTGAGTGACTCATTAAATATACTCTGTTTATAGAAAATGCTCATCAGTAACATTGAATCAGATGACTCCAACAAAACAAGACACATTCTTTTGTTTTCTGATTGTTACTGCATTATAGTAAATCCAACTGGACAAAACAAGATGAATCTGTTTCTGAATCTTCTGCTCAATAATGGACTTAACCACTATAAGGTCGTCATCTACACGTTAACACCAATCAGAATAAGTAGACGACACTCGGAAACTTTATTATCACTTTGATGATGCCGTGAGCAATTCTGATACTGCTACGTTTAAAAGACTTGAGCCAGAAGAAATAATTCCAACTTGATGGCCACAGCAACTCGTATTATTTGCTCACATGAAAAATTATCGCGACAACATGAATGAAATTAAGGAATCCATTTTTTATTTTGATGTTCCAAAATATATTTACCTTTAATATAAGAATATGTTTTATTTTATTTTCTGATCTAGGTAATCGTGACATAGACTCTACAGCGCGATATCGTTATCGTGCCCTAGACTGCTACATTTAAACAATGCTACCACAAAGTAACTGACAACAACAAACATTATATTAAGGCGTTTCATCGCGGTGAAGAAGAGGTGCCTCAAATGCATCGTCACGGCTTTTACAAATTTTGTTTGACAGACTAGCTCCGGACAGTAATGTGGGCTCTGATTTAAAACATTTTTTGCTGTCGTGGATCTGCTAAATTTGTAAAAACATATTGTATAATGCTGTTATCCTAGTAGATGAGCCAAAAGATAAAGCCCAGGTCATGCGCAAGTTCGTCGCCGTATTCTTGAAGAAAACATGGCGAGCAAGAATATCAGCGCAATGTTGTCCAAAAATACTTCAACCTGCAATAACTGCCATAACCGAGATAGCATCTGCACACTACAGAAAAGAAGACAAGCAAATTAAGGAACAAACTATTGCCGATGATGTCTTAGCAAAGTTATTGTATGCGTTGAGTATGAAGCAGAAACAATAAGAGCAGATTTCAGAGCTGCAACTTAAGGATCTACAAAAGCCAGTAGAAAAAGTCTGAAGACCTAGTCGAACCAGAAAAAGTCCACGAGGAGGTGACAGATTACTGAAATACTAGATAAGTTACTTCAGCAAAAGTAAAGTCGATTATAAAGTGTTGTACAATGACTTGACATATCCATGTTACACACTCGTTGACTATAAAAATGCTCAATGAAAGATCAGTAATTTTTTTTGCTGTCAGATATAATACCCTCATAGAGCTATATCACTACACACAATATGAGATGGGGCTGATTTATGCTGATATTTGAAATTCATTTCATGCATTCACAGACAGCAACAATAAATTAAGGTATCTCACCGCAGTAGGCGACGCTGAAACTCTACTAAAAATCACTTGAGTCGCATATAATACTGTCGGATGATGACAACAGGCTTATCGAGCCAAATTATTGTACATTCAAGACGTGCTTGAGACTCAAGGCAGGCTACTAAGTCAATATCACTGTTAATAACAGTGTTACGACTGTATCGTATTAAACTAAGTGGCAGAAAGAAGCGAAACGAACAAGTTTAGTAAGAATAACAAATAATTTATAACTTTAAGCTGCCAAGTGAAACTTTAAGAGGAACTTACAGTATTGCGAATTAAATCCCAAATAATCCTAACTGATCTATCACAACTTCAAAAGTATAGAGTGTTTTGAAACAATTCCAATATTTAATGTTCTGATACGCCAATAGTCTTGAATAGGTTCATCTACTAACAGTCTTAATGTATCAATGATATACTCCAGAATGTCTTTGAATGAATTCACAAAAATCACAAAGTAGAATTTGAGTTTTTAAAAAAATCAACCAGCACTTTGTAATTCCATCGAATAATTTCATGAAATAATTCCTCTTAAATTATATCCCAACTCAACAGTAAATGATTCCACAGACTGAACTTAAAAGATGAATGGTTGATTTTGTTTACTTTATTCTCATACACTAATTTTACTTGACCTAAGACGGAATAAAAAAGCAGGTTATGGGTCACGAGTTCTCTTTCCAGAACATTCTATGTTTGTAACTATGGCTAGACCTTGAACTCAAATATCAGTAAATAACTTATTTATAACTTACAAACATGATTAGATAATCGGGTACAAACACAAGACTCTATCGTCAATCATAGACAAAAGTCAAGCATACAATAAAAATTAAACATACATAACAAACAGCTTAAGAGATTTGCAGGGATTATTCAGCTCATAAATTTTTGTCAACAAAATGTTGTTCAAGATGGTGATTTTCCTGTCAATATTAGCGAAGTGAACAACTTGCGTTAAATTTTTTGCAGCTGAAGACCATTTTATCTTTATGGCCACATTGTTTACGTTTCAGTACTCATGCGCCACCAGGATCTCTTATCATTATCAAGCCTTCACCTCGAATTTACTACCCGATAAACTATGTGTACCGTATATCTAAAAAAGCGATGTCGATCGCGGACCAGTCAAAAAACAACATCAACTTGAATAACGAACGCGTAGCATTTCATTTTTTTACACATGAGAATGCAAAACAAAACTATGTAATCAGGTTGGATAATGAAGCCAATACGAATTAAATGATCGTAAAAAGAATTCTTGGAACGCATTTTAGCAGAATAGCCGCCGTGTTGCATTGCATAGCAAACAAAATTGCTCCTGCTGTGGCGACACCATTTGTATCAATGGAAACAAGATAGTTAGTCATTGTACTAAGTGGAAGCAACGCAAAATTTATGGCAGCGCGTTTGATTTTCATACACTTACTGGAAAACTTCCTAAGACAAAGGGCAGTTGGATTCTGCCTGGCCACAAATTTAATATACCATATAATCATTTGGATAAACAATTTCATGCAAATGATCAACTGTTTCATGGCCACGAACCATTTAACCAGTTTGACGCCACAACGAAGCGGCCTGACAGCTGCTATAGAGACCGCACAAAAGAAAAAAAAAGAAAAAAAATAGTGTCATAAATTGAGCTAACCGCAATAAAGCCAACAGGAATGAGCGATCGCATGGGCAAAGGTATTGAAAGAGGTGCTTCGGACTTAAATATAAGTTTGGCATAGGAACATTCGACCCCCTCCCCCAAGAACAAAAGCTGGCAGACCAAAGGTCACTAAACCAAAGGTCAGTAAATAAAAAATGATGTCGTCCAAACCGTCGCCCAAAGAAAAATTGACGACGTACTTGCAGAAGAACTACTTAAGCCAGCAAGAAGACGTTTTCCTTGGCTTAGAGTTATTGCTAATGATATTGATTATATTTGATCTGTAGATTTAATCGACGTGAAAGAATATTCCACAGACAATGGCGGAGCCAAACACTTGCTGAATATTGTTGCCGTCTTCAGTAAATATGTTTGGGTTTGCAATGATAAAATAAAACAGGCGTCGTTTTCAAGGGCGCGTTTGCATTTTTGTCACGCAGATCAAGAAAGCATCGTGTAGATCACGAGGGCAGATTCTTATAATAACACTTTTGAGACGTGACTGAGGAAAGCAGAATACATCAGTATTCTACGTTTAATACTGGCAAGGCAGTTGTCCTTGAAAGATTTAATAGGACGCAAAAAATGCTACGTGGAAAAGTGTTGGATAAAAACTATACAATGAATGAGTTGTAGTCGCTGGTAGACAAATACATTTATGCAAAACAGGAGCATCGGGATGACTCCAGCAAAGCTAGTAGACAAATACATTTATACAAAACAGGAGCATCGGGATGACTCCAGCAAAACTAGTAGACAAATACATTTATGCAAAACAGGAGCATCGGGATGATTCCAGCGAAGCTAATGATAAAGATAACCAAGAACCAAGACAATATGGCAAATAAATCATCTTCCAGACGAAAATCGTCAATAGAAATTTTTGCTGTGGTTGAAATATTAAAGTCAATTCAAAATAGCAGACCTTAGCGGCGAACCTATCTCGGTTCTCCAGGCCATAATTATAATACAAGTTGATCTCTAATTGCTTGCTCAAATCAGATAGAATCTAAAGAAAGAATAAAATAGCAAATATAAAACGAAGACATAACACCCCAGAACAAGAAGATACTGTATTCATCTAGACAAAAGAAAACAAGAACCAGCATCCGCGAATAGGATGATAAGGTCTTTTTCTGATACCAGAGCAACAAGACAAGAATAATGTATTTGTCACAACTTAATTTTGAAGATTACAAAATATAATTATATTTAAAATAATGAATCACAGGTTTAACACGTGTCAAATATGCCAACGTGATGGCCAAATGGGATGTTCAGGCCAAATCCAACTTTTGGAGAAAAAAAAATTAGGATTTAAATAATAACTATTATTATAGCTATTTACTAGCTTATGTCATAATGTTATTTACATGCATTCCTTTGTACGATTGCGAATCATCCTAAGATTAGAGTAGTTGGGGTGTGCTGTGGTGAATTTTACGTAATTTCTTAAGTCCATTAAATATTTTTTCGTTTGTTGAGTGTGTTTTGTGTTTTACTGCCCTCTCTAAGAAGTATCGTGCCCGGCGTTGTAATCCTATTCAAAGTTTACTTGCCTAGTGTAGCTAGTAAATTGTGGTTTACCTATCTGTTGTAGCTAGTAAATTGTAGTTTACCTGCATATTGTAGCTAGTAAATTGTAGTTTACCTGCCTATTTTAGCTAGTAAATTGAAGTTTACCTGCCTAGTGAAGCCAGTAAATTGTAGTTTACCTGCCCATTGTATCTAGTAAATTGTAGTTTACCTGCCTAGTGAAGCTAGTAAATTGTAGTTTACCTGCCTATTGTAGCTAGTAAATTGGAATTTACCTGCCCTTTGTAGCTAATAAATTGTAGTTTACTTGCCTATTTTAGCTAGTAAATTGTAGTTTACCTGCCTGGTGTAGCTAATAAATTGTAGGCTTAAGTGTCAACACTTCCTACTTTTTTCAAGAAACTATCTAATGTCAGGACAATGTCTTTAACATGGTGACAACCACAGTGTAAGCTTAATAGTCACATTTTAGTTACAGGTGTAGATTACAACTTAATTTGGTTATCTGTGTGCTTAGATCATGTACAGTTTCCACAAGTACAATATCCAAAGACATTTCAGCCACAGTACATGAAAGTAACATAGAGTTATGCCAACATTCTCTGAATTGTGCATGTTGCAAATGCAAGAAAAATTCACTTTGCACCTGTCCCTCTCTCAGAAGAAGTTCATAATATCGTAGAGCGCCCCCTAATTCATTCATAAGTCAAATAGTCTTAAGATTCATATCATTCAGACAATTCTTTTTCTAAGCACAAGAATTTTCACGAAAATAAACCTGATTATTTTACATATCTAGGTTTACCAGGAAAACAATATATATATATATATATATATATATATATATATATATATATATATCTGTGTGTGTGTGATATTTATTTATAATAATAATAATAATAATAATGTTTTGAATCGGACAATTTATGTGTGATGGGTTGATTTTTAATAATGATAGTTTCAATCCGAGAAAAACACAGACACGCGATTTAGGCACCCGAGTTGATGCATCCATAACGTGGTACTGCTAGCTGCAAATAGGAATTGTAAATTCGCGCACACGATTTCAATGCACCGAGGAGCTCATTAAGGGAGTTGATTTTCAGGGGCAGTGACAACAGTTATCGAATATGCCATAGTGCATATCGCGGTATGTACATAACTTCAGCGCTGCACTGCGGTACAAATTTTCATTGTACCCAGTTCTAATGCAAAGTGCGTCCTCAGCTGTAAACATTGAGCTAAATAATTCTTGTTTTTCTGTCTCAATATTTGTTGTGCATGCTGGGCTTGATATCTTCTTTTTTCACCCATGAGATAGATGAATCTAGCTCTTTTGCTAACCTTACTTTTCTTATCTCAGTCTGGTTTTCTCAGACAGGTCGTCTCAGTCAAGGTGTCCACACGCTCAGAACTACTTTTAAAAAAAGAAACCTTTGTTGTCTTCTGCTATGCCTGACGAAGTTGTTTGAAAATCAAACAACAACAACAAACAAATATATAACATAACAACATAGTAACTAAAGGTCTCTCCATTTTTAAGAACACACCATAAAAAACATTTCGAGAGAGACAGACACACACACGCACACGATGCTGAGCTTTTTGGCATTATGCTAGTTCGTTTCACACAGCATAGTCAGTTTTATCCTATCTGCAGGCCTGACTCAGTACATTTTCAGGTCAGCATCATTAAATGTACCTAAAGCTACTTTACTAGTTTTAAATACTTCGTATGAAACAAATTATATATTGTAAGCTAATTTAATGACGTTGACCTGAAAATTGACTGTGCTACAGAAAGGATCGAATTCTCAATGCTGTGTGAAATGAACTATGATAGAAAACACTGATCTATGCACATAGCCTATAGACCTATACACGTCATAGTCTTCCAACGCTCTTAACAACTACAGAAAACTTAGAAACAGCCAGAAATGTGTTATGTCAAACATGCTTTATTTTATTTTTGTTAAGCATCTCCATTGCGCCCAAGTTGAATCAAAAATATACCTACAATATTTAATGACAAATAATGCACTTACCAGCCAGAAGGAATCATTTATCCGTCAACACATTAATCCATAAGCAAATTTCACTGTAACACTTGCCATATTTCCAAGACAGAAAAATAAATTTTCAAAGAATCCGTGAACTTGAAAGTTTAGCACATGGTTATCCGCTGAGGTCCGTATTTGGAGGGTCTTTTATACACGGGGATACTTTTACAATCAATATTAATTACAACACAAGTATGTCACAAACAGTTTCACCTCCTCTAAAGAAAAGGAGAGATATATATGATAGTGACACGGATCTCTAATTACCCGTGAATAACCCAAGCAAGGACACTTTTGCTACATGTATATACACTACAACAGAGCCGAGTATAGTTTCATTATGTACAATATAATTTTCTAAATTGGAACTAATGAAAATGAAACATTTTCTTGTAATAAATATTAACTATTTATTAGTAATTTCATATAACATCCATATATTAAATGTGATAATACCTAAAAACTATGCAACGTTTAATGTTGTTATTTTTTTTGGGCTCACGCATAAAAACTGTGTACTTCGGATGACACGTCACGCCACAGTTCTCATTAACATATTTGTATTAATGCAGCGCATGTAAACATTGGCGCGTGAACTACATTGCACAAGGGAGGAGTTCTTTCTTACTTTAAAGGATAATATTGTGTGAGAAAAATAATCTACGTTGGGGTTTGGACCGAGACAAGGAAATGCCAGTCGCGGGGTTACATTATATGTCTCCCCACTCGGGCAAGCCTCGTGGGGAGACAAATAATATAACCCCTTGACTGGGATTTCCTTGTCTCGGTCCAAACCCCAACATAGATTCTATATGTCCTTGCCAGTTTCTTATTTGTTTGTCTCGAGACAGTTTCTATGCCTTCGAGTCTGATGTCCGAGTTGTTACCGTTGACATGATCTATGAAAAATCTTCAGGTGTCAGGCCATGATGGCATTCAAATATAAATCTGTCCGCACTCAATATTTTCGGGCATCTGCCTATGCTGGCAACTGCGATCAGAATGTAACCGTTATTATTGGGAATTTTTATAAGAATTTTTTGACGCAAGATATTATTGACATCTTCAATGTCATTTGCTTCGTTCAGGTCGTAGACTGGATGTTCTTTCTAACCCACGATATAGAAGTACCTCTCTGTCTGTCTGTCTGTCTGTCTCTGTCTCTGTCTCTCTCTCTCTCTCTCTCTCTCTTACATTTTGTCTAAATTCGATCTATAAGCGTACTTTACAATCACATCATCTAACAGGCTGATCAATTTTGTCTAAAATCTTCATATAGCACCATTTCTGCTATCATCTCTATGAGAGTTCAAATTAGTAGTGTAGAAAGGGGTCCACCAGGCGCTCCGTACGTTTTCCCAATGAGTCATTTTCCGACGACAGAATTATGCAGACGAAATTCGTTTCCTTATCTGAGTCATAGATTGCGGTCGATTGACTCACGATCATTGTCTTTTCCTTTGCTGTTATATTGTAAAATGATGTGTGGGACATTGAAATAAAATGTACGAGTGAGCCATGGAACCCTTTTATATACTACTTATGTAGCTCTCGCTCACAGATCCTGAGAAACTCAAAATCTACCAAGATAAAACATTGTACTTTTACTGGGGCTCGTTACAAATTAAATCAAAACTATAGATAAACAGATATAAAGATTGGGAGTGGGTGGGGTGGGGGAGTCCTAGTCCTACAACGTAAGACGCCGACTCTGGTAATTACAAAGGGGGTGGGGTGAGATAGAACCCCTTACCGTCATAACAGTCAAGGTCAGGTTAGGGTTAGGGCTAGGGTTAACGCTATTGGATTCCATCACTATGACCGTTTACTAAGTGTCTTAATTTCATTTGTACGGAGCCCTGTTGTTAGACTTTATACTGCTCCTCCTGCCTTCCAATTGTCCAAAACGTCTGACACAGCGATATCGATTAATCATGTTCCAAACGTTATTGCAGCAACGTCCAACGTGCATGGATGAATAACGACGTTCTTAAGTTTTGAATAGACAAAAGTATGGTCACGTGAGCAGTCGAACGTGATTGGCGGTAGACGCTGCAACAGTTTAAACAAAACTATTTTTTTTTTTAAATTAGAGGAATGTTAATAAACCTGTTCTCGTAGATTAACCCCACGGTCTGCATCCCACCCGTACTTCGTGCTGAAGATGAGCATAACCTTCCTAAAATAGTGTAATTTCATCGATTGGTCAGTATGCATATCTTATCGTATTCATAATGGTCATAATATCAGCAATTTACTCAAAGTAAATACTCTTGGAATCCAGAGTGGATTGCTACTATTATTGCCATTATTATAACGGTTGTTAGCAGATGATTGTACAAAATATCAGACACCTTTCTCTCACATGGACAAAGAGTTGTATAATTTGTTAAGGACTTTCAGAAATGACAAATACTACTGATTCTTCACTTTAAAAAGGGAATACACTCGTGAAGCTCTCACTTACGGGAATGTATGATATTCAAGGACAGATCTCGAAGCCGTTTATGAAGATAGTTTAAAATCAATACACGCCGATATTTTAAAGTCCAATACACACCGCTTGACCCTCTTACAATTATCTATTAAAAACTATTTGGAAAGGTGTGCACATTAATAAAAGTTGTTTTCAAAAACATTTAACGCGACTAGATATGGCTCTAGAATTTGAAAAGAGTAATTTGAGAATCGATATTTGTCGCTAATCGCCTGACAAGGATCTTGTCGACTCATATGATGTGTAATTCTCTGAAAGTATTATACCATATTTACGTAAATACATCTCGTTAAACTGTAATTATTATAATTATGCCATTTTATGACCTACTTTGCGTCATGAACTCCACTAAGCTCAGCAAATTTTTGTCGGAAAGGGGCCTCTTTTCATGAACTTGTGCAGACGTTTATGTTCTAAAGCTGTTTACTTCTTACAAGGTTTTGCTCACGCGTATGGTTTGCACTCCCTCCAACCCCATCCACCATCATTTTCCACTTACCATTCATAACCCGTGGCATCAATTGAAATTTTAGTTCCAAACGTCCATTATCACCTTTACGTTGACTACATAGATGGACAACGCTGCGCTGTTGGTCAATTGTAAGTAGGATCACAACATGGGCTGCACAACTGGCCAAATTATACTGGTACAGAAACATTGCGGGGGTCCCTTTCCATAAATCACAAAATGGGTTACAGCAGCTTGCAAAAATCAATAGGCTAAGTTAAACTCGGAAAATTAAAAAATAGCAGTCAACTCTGTTGTAATAAAAGGCGTGAGAAGTATTATCTTGTGAGCAAAACACTTTTGCTTACTTCGTTTGCATTAGTTATAATTATCATCATGAAAACACCTTTGCTTACTTCGTTTGTATGAGTTATAATTATCATTATGAAAACACCTTTGTTCAGTTCGTTTGCTATAACTATAATTATCATGAAAACACCTATGTTCAGTTCGTTTGCTATAGTTATAATAATCATCATGAAAAACACCTTTGTTTACTTCGTTGAATGAGTTATAATTATCATCATGAAAGATCTGATAGTAATTAGAAACAACACTTACCTTAATTTAGACAGCCTGTCTACGTCACACAAATGAATGAAAAGGATAAAAAAAATTAGAGAAAAAGAATGAAAATTAACTAAACGTTCTACAGAAACTAATATTGGTATTACTAATTAAAAAAACCTTTTAATTGTTCATAATAACTAAGAGTGAATCTGCGAGTACATTTTTTAAATTAGGGAATTGAAAATTTAGAATACCTCCTCTCATAATTTTCTTTTCCTGTAATTTTTTAACTGCTTCAGTTATATTTACCGTCATGAAATTGTGTTAACCGTCATGAAATTAACCTTCGATCCAACCATAACAAACAATATTTCCAACTGCCATATTTGCACATGTATTTCTGCAATAACGTCTGTTTTTAAACTGATAGATTAGTGCCAATGACAGTTTTCTGTTTCTGGTAAATAAAAGTGGTAGACACTTCGGGACATGCAGCCGTAATTGATTAGACGCGTTCGCAAGACCGGCAG